>LGRX02004337.1:18210-53309 GCA_001247695.2 Cymbomonas tetramitiformis
ACCAGGCCCGCCAGGCCCGCTCCTGGCGAAGGGCAAAGTAACGAGGCCCGCTCCCGGTGAAGGGCAAAGTAACCAGGCCCGCTCCCGGCGAAGGGCAAGGTAACGAGGTGATCTCTGTGCCTCTACACCTACAATGGATATCCTCCACGACACTTGCAGATGGGCTGCATCTGACACGTCTATGCCGGGAGGCTGATACAGGAAGGGCCTGCGTATGCGTCGGAGGTGACGCGCAGGGCTTATATCACGGCTCCCTCCGATACCTTTTGCGCCTCCATCCTTTCGATGGTCATGGATGCCGCCTGTAGGTCACACCATTTCCCTCACCCGCCTCTCAGCAATTCAAAATGCCCGGTAGGCGTGGAACAAAAAGCACCTGATGGATAGCGGGCGGGCCCGGGGCGGACACATTGATCGGCATAAGATCGGCCAACAAAAGCCAGCCCACCATCATCCCAGTGGATGTGAGAAGCACATCAAGAGCAGGGCGGGGCCGTGACAAGATACCACAAACTCATACATATTCCCAACCCAGATGCAAAGCAGCATGGAAAGATGATACGATGTGACCGATCATCGCCCAACAATAGTTGGTCCCAGGGCGAACACATGGATATCGGGCGGGCCCGGGGCGAACACATGGATATCGGGCCACATGGATATCGGGCGGGCCCGGGGCGAACACATGGATATCGGGCGGCCCGGGGCGAACACATGGATGTGTATGAAACCCCAGCTCTTTATAAGGACAAACCTGGGCAAACTACTTACTTACTTACATACTTTATCAAAGATATATTGCGATTGGTGAAATCAGAGGTCACCAACCGCAGTGCTGTATGATGACACATTACGATCATCTGAAATTCTGGACTGCCGACGTCTCATTGTATAAAACGAATCGTCAACGTGTGGCGAGTCTAGGTTGTAAACGAGTCGTCATCGTTATTATCATGACACCATACACATTCATCAGATCGACCGTTCATTTCCCCCAGATATCTAACATTTCATGTTGGCCTTGTGGAGATCTTTAGATCAACTGGCCCAGTGCATGCTGAGCTCCACCATACACATTCATCAGATCGACACCATCCACATTCATCAGATCGACCGTTCATTTCCATCGCATATCTAACATTTCATGGTGGCCTTGTGGAGATCTTTAGATCAACTGGCGAAGTGCATGCTGAGCTCCGCTGACTGCACTTGGGGTGGCTGTTAAAACGCAGCTATGGCACGGTTGGGTGTCTTGATTGCTGAGCCAGTTCAGATCAAAACCCGTACAGTTGCGCCACAGCGCAGGGGGCCTCACCTTGAGTTGTTTCTGGGCACCTTCCGTGGCATAGAGCATCTGCTTCCACGCCATCAGAGCACCAGCATCCACTGCCTGCGCAGCTCTCCAACCCCTGCAAGTTTTGAGTGGACCTTACGGGAACTCATATTTTGCCTCATCCCTCCCATCTGCCACGCTCAGCTTCAGCACAGGGTGCCTATTGCGCATCTGCCAAAGTGCTCCCCCTCCCTCCCTTCGTGCTCTGATGTTGGATCAAGTTGCCTTCTGCGGCCCCCGCTCACAGACCCCCTTCCCTGTGCTCTGCTGCTGCAAGTTGCTGCTGCAAGGGGAGTGCCGGCAGGAGTTCCACAGCACCATAGGGAATCAGCATCTCGGAGGCGCTCCTCCCCGATTCATGGGACGGACCTTGGAGACGGACACGGCAGCTGCTTGTCCTGTCACATTGCCACCAGGCCCCGGTATTGCCTCAAGGCTCACACCACCTCCGACGTGGCAATTCCAGGGCGAAAAGCGTGGAGCGACTGCGCCTGGTGGAGATGTTGCCAGAGACCCGGGCTCTGCGCTTCCAACAATCACGCCCGGTTTCTAGCAGCGCGCACCTGGGCTTTTCCCCGACTTGGCCGCCTCTCGCGCACCATCCTTGGCCGCCTTCACAGCCGACTCACGCACAGCATCGCGCGCCGCGTCTGCAGCCTTCTTCGGGAGGGCAGCATCTGGGTCCACCTCCTCGGAGGTCTCGAGCACCTCCACATCCTCGGACACTGCCTTCCAGCCGATCTGCCCGAGCGCAGTGCTGAGCATGGCATCCAGGGCGTTGAAGGTGCTGGACACACCGGACGCAAAGCTTGTGGCGGCCTCGATCTGCGCGCCGATCAGCAGCACCTGCACTTCCTTGTGGGACTGCGCCACATCCAGCACAATCCCCCACCCCTCCCCCACTCCCCGAGCCAGACCACAATCCACCATCACAACCTGGATACCCCGGGCAACAGAGCCTGGATCCCCACTACTTTCATCAGTCATTGCTAAAATCCAGAAATCAAAAAACCTGGCAGCCCGGTGTTGCAGCCTCTCCCTTATGAGCATAATAAACCCAATGGACACCCATTACAAGATCGACCCCCGGCGATCCCGAGGCCCGTCACCGCACTCTCCCGTTTACTCGCACCCCCGGCGATCCCGAGGCCCGTCACCGCACTCTCGTTTACCTTCGCACCCCAGCGATCCCGAGGCCCCGTCACCGCCTCCCCCGTTTTCACTTTTAGCGATCCAGGGCCGTCCACCGCACTCCGTTTACTCGCACCCAGCAGCGATCGAGGCCCGTCACGCCTCTCATTACTCCCTTCTTTTAGCGATCCAGGCCCGTCTGCACTCTCCCGTTTATAAGCACCCAATGATCCCGGAGCTGTGCGCACTCTCCCGTTTGCTGCTTTAGCGATCCCGGGGCCCGTCCGCACTCTCTCCAGTTTTCACTTTTGGCTGATCCGAGGCCCGTCACCGCCTCCCGTTTACTCACTTTAGCGATCCCGAGGCCCGTCACCGCCTCCGTTTGCTCTGGCGGCCGGTGGGACCGCAGATTTGCATGCGGCGCCTCCTGGTTTGGCTCGGCCGATGGTGCGCACTGTTAGCGACACCGCCACACTGAACGGCATGAGATCGGCCAACAAAAGCCAGCCCACCATCATCCCAGTGGATGTGAGAAGCAAATCAGAAGCAGGGCGGGGCCGTGACAAGATACCACAAACTCATACATGTTCCCAACCCTGATGCAAAGCAGCATGGAAAGATGAAACGATGTGACCGATCATCGCCCAACAATTGTTGGTCTCTGGGTAACGGAGTAAGCGGACCCTGCTGGCATGCCCCCCAGTGGCGACCGCCACACACACACCTCACACAAGTGAGCTGGGAACTGAATACCTCGGGAGGGGGAACACCAGCACATGGTAGTGGGTGTGCTGGCATGGGAAATCCACCTGGCCGTCGTAGCCGCCGTATCCGAACAGGAACTCCAAGCCTTGGTACTCCATGTGGGAGAGCATGATGCCCTCGCCGCCGTGCTGCAGCCCCACCAGCGGGTCCCGTGTCACCACCCCGTGCACTACTCCGCGTAGTCCAGCAAAGTCAAAATGAGGCAACCACCCACAATCCCAGCTCACTCCGTCGAGCGCTGGGCAGCCAAAAAGTCAGGTAACTCCCTAGAGCGCTGGGCAGCCAAAAAGTCAGGTAACTCCCTAGAGCCGGGCAGCCAAAGTCAGGTAACTCCCTAGAGCGCTGGGCAGCCAAAGAGCCAGCTCACTCTCAGGAGCGGGCAGCCAACAAGTCAGGTAACTCCCTAGAGCGCTGGGCAGCCAAAGAGCCAGATAAGTCCCTAGAGCGCTGGGCAGCCAAAGAGCCAGCTCTACCCCTAGAGCGCCGGGCAGCCAAAAAGTCAGGTAACTCCCTAGAGCGGGCAGCCAAAGAGCCAGATAACTCCCCTAGAGCGCGGCAGCCAAAGAGCCAGCTCACCCTGTGAGCGCCGGGCAGTCAAAAAGTCAGGTAACTCCTTAGAGCGCTGGGCAGCCACAGAGCCAGGTAACTCCCTTGGGAGCGCTGGGCAGCCAAAGAGCCAGGTAATTCCCTAGAGCGCTGGGCAGCCAAAAAGTCAGGGAACTCCCTAGAGCGCTGGGCAGCCACAGAGCCAGGTAACTCCCTAGAGCGCTGGGCAGCCAAAGGCCCACAAGGCACTCCCTGGGCGCAAGGGTGCATAAAGGCCCTCAAAGCACCTGCTGGGCGCAAGGGGGCAAAAAGGCTCACAAGGCTCCAGCCAGGCGCATGGGGGCAAAAAGGCCCTCAAGGCACCCAAGAGGCCAGGACAACGGAGCGCAGGGGTGCACCAGCAGTTCTGCCCCATCCAGCCGATTCCACGTCAGGTTCTTTGGGTTGTTAGCAGACAAAATCCAGGTGTCCTCCAGGGCGAGGGTGTCCTTCATGCCGCCGCAAATCATCCAGCCGTACCCAGGGGCTGGCAGAAGGCATGTCCCCGCATAGCTACGCGGAGCCGGGGTCTTACCCTCAGTCTCTGAAATGCCCCACACCCCAGTCAAACCCCACTTAACACCCCCGGCGGCAGCCCCAAGCGCAGCAAGGCACACCCCGTCAAGGGCAGCACTGTACACCAAGCGCCTGCCCCAGACATGCTCGTGAGATCCAGAGAAACGCGGCCCTTCAGCATCCACCCCTGAAGTTCTAGGGAAATATCAAGGCGGAGGGCCCCAGACATGCTCGTGAGATCCAGAGAAACGCGGCTCCTTCAGCACCCACCCTGAAGTTCTGGGAATATCAGCGGAGGGCCCCAGACATGCTCGTGAGATCCAGAGAAACGCGTCTCAGCATCCACCCCTGAAGTTCTAGGGGAATGTCTGGCGGAGGGCCCTGCGACATAAGCTCGTGAGATCCAGAGAAACGGCCCTTCAGCATCCACCCCTGAAGTTCTAGGGAAACATCAAGGCGGAGGGCCCCAGACATGCTCGTGAGGCACAGTGTGGCGGCATCGAACACGCAGTGCAAGACATCCCTGTCCTCGCGGGCACCTCCTCTCTCAGAGGGTCAAGCCTGACTAATACAGCCATGCGCTGACAAGACATAGCTGCCGGGATGGCCTCTTATGGGCCAAGCTGCACGGGGCACGCCCCCTTGCTCTCGGGCAGAAGAGGGGTGCTCACTGGGCGTGGACCACGTCCACCTCTTGCAGTCTAGACAGTGGAGCTCGTTGTTGCATCCGCTGTTGGTGCCTCCGCCAAACACATAGAGGAAGTCTCCCACGGGGGCAGCGCAGTGGCCTGCAGGGCGCCACTCCCAACCCCCTTTCACTTCGAAGCGCTTTCCCGGAAGTTTGGGAATTTCAAGTGTGGGCTACACTGGAGGACATTCAGCGGGAATGGCCTTCATGCGAGGAATGCCCCTCACTGGATGGGCTCAGGTGCCTGCCGCCGTTCCGAGACCCATCCCAACCTTGGCGGAACTCGGAACTGGGACCTAACAGCGCACGGCGGGGGCCGCGCAGGGGACCGGGGGCCAGTACAGACGGCAGCATTACCGTGCCGATCGGAGGGGTACTCCCCCTTGATGTCAGGCTGGATCCACTGCTTGGTGCTCAGGTCTAGCGCATACACGTCCCCGAGAGCCGCCCCTCCGGGTTCGATTGACTCTCCACCGTAGAGAACCATGTGGTCTCCCATTATCGTGATCGTGTGGCCGCCACGGACGCAGGGCTTGGCGCCTTCCGTTTGCAGGAGGGACACCGTAGAGCTGTCCAAATCTACGCAATACACTTCAAATTCCGTGATGCCTTTCGCAAAGCCACCCACCACCAGCAGTTTGTTGTGCCACACCACCACCTGGTGCGAAATGATGGCGGGAAGCGGCGTTCCCTGCAACGCGAGTCGAGACCAGGTGGAGGTCTCGAGGTCGAGCACCTGTAGCGAGGCGAGCACCTTTGTCGAGTTAGAGTTCTATCAGAGAACACAACGCTGAATGCAGACGACACGGCCATATCGTCATTCCACAGGTTCGTCGCTGACCCGTCTCACGCAGTGCCAGAGCGCTGGAAAGCCGGGGCTGCGAGACTTGCCAGACAGGCTGGTCCCCTGTGACCCGTCCCACGCAGTGCCAGAGCGCCGGAATGACGGCGCTGCGAGACTTGCCAGGCAGGCTGGTCCCCTCTGCACAGTCGGCGTCGCAGGAAGTCTCTGCCGCGAGCAGGTAGCAGGCACCTGATGTGCCCGCGATATGGGTTGATAAAGAGAGAGTGTGCCAGTCTCTACGGGCTGCCGCAGACGCGTCGCAACAAGATAAAGAGAGCTCCAGTGTACTGTGGTGCGTGTCTGGGGCAAACGCGACAAGAGTTGACAAAGAGAATGTGCCAGTCTCTGCGGGCTGCGAATGCAGAGGACTTGGCGTCGCTGTGAGGCGACTGAGGGGCCGAGCCACTCGGTCACCTGAATGTCAGAGAGTGCGCGGCCGGCATAGCAACCGGCGACGACGTAGAGCTTCATGTTGTGCACGACGTTTGCCTGCTTCACTCTGTTTCAAGCGCGGTCCCGGATCAGCATCGGAATGTAGGAGGAGCCGTAGAAACTTGTCACCTGTGCTGGTTATCTCATGCTGTTCTTCTCATATGCTTCGGTAGCTGAAACTGGGAGGACATCGTGGAACTCGGTGCGGTTATGTGCAACAGTCGTGCAAAGTTCATGCCGAAGGAACTTATCATGGCAGCGCCTTCGTGCGGACTTTCCTAAGAAGGCGCACTTCCTACGCTGGAACTGCGGCTCGATTACTCCCTCAAGCCTTACGGTGCTAGCGCCGGTCAAAACCGGTCCTCTCAAGACGGGGGATCTCGTCAAGCCTCTAACATAAAGAAAACTCGACGCAGTTCTGACCCAATCGACGTAAGTGTGTGTCAGGCACACTGACGTATGCGTGAAAACGAATCGGAGGAGAATCGTTTGCACGAGACGCGGCACGACTCGGTCTCACAACGGGTAGACTGTCTCCACGAAGTTTGTACACGTGTTTGTGGGAAGAAACTTTTTCGAGTCACCTTGGCAAGGGCACCGAGGTGATCGGCCCGCAGACACTGAGGTGCGTCCAGGAGCCTGGAATAGGGACGGTGGCCCCAAACATCGCCTTCGGTGCACCGGGTGACGCCTGCGGGCGGGCAAGTCACGTTGACGTGCATTAATTTTGTAACGAACGCAGCTTCATAGATGCGTGGCAGGCGCCTCAAAGGACCACGAGGCAAGCGTTGCTAGCGAGCTTGAGCTGTTTACAACGACGGCTCACAGCGGAAGCTCAGTGATTGCCTCACCAGTGACTCGTTCACCTCGCGCGCTTGCTCCTGCGTTTCTTCGTCGGCGTCATCAAGAATCGTATCCGTCACCATTTCAAACGCTTCTTCAACAGCCACTTCCGCCTCCTCAACCACAGCCGCAACCTTCTCATCGACCTGTCCTTCCAGGACTTCGAGAGCGGTCATCGTCGCCTGAAGGCTGATCTCCTTCACCTGTGCGCGAGTGGGACTCAGGTTCACCGCTGTCCTGTCGACTTGTACAAAAAGAGAAACTCCCTCTTGCGCAACGCACGCGGCGACAGGACGCGTGGACGCAATAACCCCACAGGTATGAAGACAGCCTGGAAGAGAAAGAAGGAGGTACCTTCCTCGTGTCCCCTTCGTCGGTGAGAATGGCCCACCTGGCACGTGGCAGAAGCACAACTTCAGATCCGAACCAAAGACGGTGTCTTAAAGTTGGAACAAGAACATATGGGAGCTTTGAGTATGATGTAGCCAGGAGATCTTCTACCGCACGAAGAAGTGCACAGAACGACCGCAGTTAGTTAACCAGCGAAACCCACGCAACGTATGGCCTGGCCTCCACCTGCCCGGAGATGTGCATGAAAATGCGCGACACGTACCAGTTAGCATTGTCCTCCTCGATGGTGCCAACGTACATCTCCATGGCATCTCGCCACTGGAAACCCACTCAACGAACCGAAAGGTGAAAATGTGTTCTGCGGGGTTCCTTCCCAGATTCACTTGCAGGTTCACAGAACGGAGGATCCGGCGTCACATTCAGCAAGAGCTAGCAGACATACAGTTGCGTGGTACGCAAGTACACTTAAAACCTTGGAGATCTTCAGCCAACAGCCCTCAGACAGTGGAGGATGCGGCACTTTTGGCGGGCTAAAATTGCACGCACCGACATGTGACCAAGCTCCTTCCAGCTACTCCACTTAAGATGTTCCGCTCGGTTCCAACTCCATGGGGCTGACGTCTCGTTGGGACCGAGGACGGCCTGCGGGGACGATGGCCAACTCAAATCTCCGGGAAGTGCCGGTATTTCATCGAACGAACAGGAGGATCTACAATGTTTCTGATTTCTGAACAGTGAAACCGCAATGAGAGGATCCCTAGAAAATAATTGTACGCAAATTTAGCGAGATCGCTGACATGGATACTCAAGCGCAACCTCAGCCTGATTGTGCAAGGGACAGTTGAGGTGCGCACGGCGTGTTGTCTATTTCTGAAACCTAGAGAACGCTTGGAGCACGTGACAAGCCAAATGTCTAGTGGGATTGAAACCTGCTGGTAGAAAGCATAAAGGAGAAGTTCAGTTTCATCGGAAGGCTTTTCAGCTTTCGCGGGCAACCTGCAACAAGTACAAGCTGTCAAGCACTATTCAAACTGATGTTGGACAGCAGGTGTGGGGGGACTTACTGTGTTTGGAACATACATGCAGCAAAGAATATCTCAGGATACTCAAGGCCGCATTTCATATCCATCCCCTTCTTAGGCATATTCAATATAGCAAACCAACGACGTGTTCACAAAGCACGCGACTTACACTCGACTGAATTGCACTTCGCAACTTGCAAGTCTTGTTCCAACCGAACAGGAACGAACTCGAAGGGGAACGACAAAAACGAGCGAAACTCGCGTCAGACGAGCGGACGCGGACGCCCGGACGGGAGGCCAGCGCAGGCGAGGCGAGGGGTCATGCGATGGGTCATCAACTCATCATCATCAGTTCAGACGAGTCCACCAAAAATGAAATTCGAGAGCTCGAGACTCAGATGTCAGAATACGTCATCAGACTGTCATGTCATATGTCATGTCATGTCATGTCATGTCATGTCATGTCATCATGTCATGTCATGTCATGTCATGTCATGGCATGTCATGTCATGTCATGTCATGTCATGTCAATGTCATATCATGTCATTTGTCATGTCATTTGTCATGTCATACATGTCATGTCATGTCATGTAATGTCATGGCATGGCATGGCATTTTGGCATGGCATGTGGCATGGCATGCGATGGCATGGCATGCCATGCCATGCCATGCCATGCCATCGTCGCGTCGCCTGCGCTCGGTCGTCGGTCGCACGCGACGGTCGGGCGTGTAAGGCTTGAACCGTTCTGTGATGTGAACTCTCTAGTTTGTCAATTGTCATTGTGTCACTCTGAACCCAGCGGAGCTCTCATCAGATGGAGATTCTTCACGTTTGTCGTTTCAGTTTCTGCCACGATCGACGATGCGACATCTGACACGTGAGCACACCGACACGAAACATCAAACAATACAAAATAGTGGGAACCCCCGGCGCGGGGGAAGCAAGCGAAGGTTCAGCCCAATCGCAATGCAAGTACAATACGAACTTTTTCAAACCTGCATTTCAGAATCAGAAGTGCCTGCTACATGTACATGGCTTTGGAGTTTCAGCTTACTATACCATAGTATACTTGCCAATAAAAATTGTCAGCTAGACAGGCGCATCAATGGACAGAAATGCACTCCTAAATTCGCTGCAAGCGAATATAGCAGCTGGGGCCTCTCAGGCAACGATGGCTGCTTGGTATCAGCACCACATCGCAAAGCTACAGCCCGAAGTCGAAGATTCTGAAAAAGAATTTGGTGCAGTTGAAAATGCTGCGGCGAATACGGAGGATGGTACTGAAGATCAGCAGCAAACATATGAAAATTACCATCCAAAGCGGCTCGAAGAAGGAGCCGAGCATCCGGATCCGGTATGCCGCTGCTTGCCTATATTAAACCCTGCAATAAACTGTCGTCTTACAGATCGCTTTCACGGTCCGCCTCACAGATCGTGGAGACTTCTTCACTTGCTGGGGTGACTCCACCGGCCACAAGCTATAAACACAACCTTCAGGTGAACTGCGTGCCGCGAGAACGCACTCAACCCGCACCTACTGCCTTAACGTCTACTTGCGAAATTCGCGGCCTTACTGGGCCGCTTTATATGCGGTTCTCTTCAACGTGGTGAAAACAACGTCCTCTCATACTTACCGCCTTGTATAAACAGGACTGTTTACACAAGAACACTCTTTCGAGTTTGCAGCTGGAAAGCATCATGGTATACCGTCGTACCTTAATTTGCTGCTTTCACGTACAAGCCTCTTCGACTCATGCTGAATACAATGGCACTGACCCGCTGTCCATGTGCAGTATGCAAATCAAAAGTTCGAGGGTCCGCGGCTTCCTGGTGGCGAACGCGGAGGATTTTTCCTGGGTGACGGAGCTGGTGTCGGGAAGGTACAATGCTCGGCAGTCATTTGTGGCCTGGCGCTGCAAGCTTCCTTGCTTTATTCGAAATATGTTACGGTTGAAAGACAACACAGCCTTCAGCTCAGACCTCTGAGCTGGTGGCAGCTGTGGTTGGATCAGACTCCAACTCATGGGGGTTGTACACTTGATTCGACTTGCTTTGCTTTCCTCCAGGGTAGACAGATAGCTGGACTCATATATGAGCACTGGAAGTGCGGCGGACGGCGTATTATTTGGTGCTCAGTCAGTGCCGACTTAAAGTGGGATGCAGGTAACTTGCCTAGCAGAGAGTTGTGTCAGCTACTGCCTGTTGAAGTTTCTTAGAGACTTTTACCCACCGACTTTTACTCACCGGTGGTGTGTTTTGGACCCCTGCAGAACGGGACCTTGAAGACTGTGGAATCAAGCCAAGTATCCCAGTCTACCCGAAGGGATCGAGTTCAATCCCTACAGGAAAGCTGGAGCAATCCAATATTCGTCAGGGGGTCTTGGTAAGCCATCTCGAGTCAAATCCTCAAGTTGGTATCCATGGATTTGTGACTTCACCTTTCCTTGAAACGATAGTGTGCTAATTGTTGATTGTTGTATATTTCATCTAGTACCTAGTAATGAGTGCTTAGTATTACTAGACCTTCATCTCCCGAATTTCCCAATTAATCTTGGAGTTCCGATCTTTTCATGCCTACGCACATGGAAATTGCGAACTGTGTTCCAGAAATATTTTCCCAGGTCTGACTCTGTAGCGCCCGCGCTCACCCCAGAAATACTCGGTCGTGTCCGCAGTTTTGCACATATAGCTTGCTCGTTGCTGGAAGCAGCTCGCTGAATAGCAAAGGTGGAAAGCAAACTGCTCCAACGCCAGAGAGTCTTGCGAAGCCCGGCTCCAGACTTAATCAGGTAACTCTCCAGATATTTTTCTGTCTGATACGAATGTGAGAACAAAGCCATGCCCCAAGGCCAGGCGGCTGAGCCGTTTGCTTCCTTGGAGCGTATTGTGCCTGACCGTGTTGCGTTCTTTGGACTTCTCAAAACTCCTGAAACCGTACAGTGCTTGCATAGTCCACACATAGAGTTGTAGGTGCATAAATTTGAGCTAGGACCGTCCGAAAAGATCATAACCTCCACATCTTGTGATGGTGAGGATAAGAATTCGTACTGTTATCGATGGTTAGCCCAGGAGGCTTATGTCTTCCATAACCTGGCACTCTGGTTCTCATCCACTGTGAGAGATCTTGCTTCTGTTGTAGACAACAACGTCTTACTTCCATTTGCAACCTCCATCACATCTCATAGCGATGTGAATATGCCAGTATATCTTGACGGGCAACAATGGGAGGGCTCGCTCACCTCCAAGGCTTAATACAGTCCTATGGCAAGCTGTCGATGCATGCTTCCTGTTGTCACTCGCGGGTGATGCCTATCTCCAGATTGTTCAGTGGTTGCAAGGAGCGAAAGGCGATGGCCCTCTTGTTGTCTTCGATGAATGCCATAAGTACGTTCACCTCTTCTCCATCAACCCCAAATGGACATCAAATGTGCCCAGTAGAAGGAACATGATCTGATTGTCAACCAGTGCTAAGCTCTATCTCTGCCGTTTCACCTTGGTTCTCCTTTGAGCCTAGTATTCAAAGCTTGCTCTGGACTCCTCACTCAAACATCAAGGCTGGCCGGAGTGCTTTCTCCTCGACTTGGAACAGATCGTGCCAAAATTTCAAGGACAATGTTGAGAGCACTCGGAGGGTGACAGCTTCGAGGACTGACTTCTCAAGCGCTCTGCGGCAGGGCCAAAAACTTCTTTAACGAAAATGGAAAACCTACGAAGACGGCCCTTGCGGTTGTTGCTTTGCAGAAGCTCATTCCAGAGGTGGGCTCCTTGCAGCCCAACCTGTAACAAGCAGCTGATCCTATTTCTGCTACGATAATCAGCTCCGAGTTGCTCACGTGTGACCTACACGGGGGAGGGGTGCAGGCTAGAGTGCTGTACTGCTCAGCGACGGGAGCGTCCGAGCCAAAAAACCTGGCTTACATGGTAGTTCCCAGTGATGCCTTCCCTTTGTGTCAATGCCGCCGGCTTCGCCACGGTCTCCGGTTTCGCCACACCATCCATTTGCATGACTACTCGGTCTGTTTTGGTTGGAGTCCACGGAAGTAGCGTTGTGACAGCAAATTACTGTCCCCTTTCTGCATATTAGCATTTCCCTACCACTCGGCTACAGACCCACCTGCTTCAGATATCAATAGGAGCATGTGCAGCGCGCCTCCTGGCCGCACCACCATCCACAATGCCGCTTCAGTCAGCATCGCGGCATTCAACGAGTCCTCAGATGCATTGCACCAGACAATCTGTGCCGTCGCCCCCTTCACAGCATCATCTCCACTGCATAATGCAGTCCAACGAGCTGGAGCGGACCGTCCCACTGGATATTCCAGCGAAGTGTTTCTTTGGGAGCATCTCGTGCAAGCTGAGCAACGCATGGTGCACTATGCTGGGAGTCATGCGTCATTGTGCTTGACAACAGATCTATCCCTGCCGCAGCCCGTCAACGCTGCACTGGGCCCTTGTGAGGACGCAAGCATGTTACCGAAGGGAGCATTTATGTGAACTGCATCGGGCCCTCCTTAAAGGAGTGCATCATGCTCCATTTCTGTTGATACTTCTGCGGTGCGCACAGACGAGTGCGTTGTGCTGCACCTCGTGCAACGATATTGATAGCACCACTACGAGATTTATACACATTACGTGAAACCAGATTTTGCGCTGGGAATAGAGATGACGACTTCTGATATGGCCGTACCATTGTGCTCAGACTCGGCTGGGCAACTTCGGCTTCGAGACCTTCACAGAACTGCTGGAAGGCCTAGACAGTGCAGGTGCCCAATTTGTCACACCACGCCTTACATGCCTGACCAGAGATGCATTATAGCCCGGAGTTTCAAACTCGAGTTTCCCATCACACGCTTGCAGACCTCGACCGGATTTCCCCTCAAAATGTTCAGCGGCTCTGTTATTTTTGCTGCATTTGCACCGTACGTGGAATAAAGGTGCGGTGAAATGTATGTTTCGAACAGCATGGGGCTGCGCTTGGTGTGTGGACAGGAATGGGCGCTCTGGAGATGTTTGCAATGGGCTTGAAGGCAACAGGCAGTTACCTGTGCCGCACCTTGTCGTACACAGGAGCAGAGTTCGATGTGCTTCCTTGCGAACTCTCCTCCGAGTTCAAGCTCATGTAAGTCTCGATGTCCCTCTTGCAGATCTCAATCTCACCGGCAGCGCCATGCATCGCGGTCCACTGCCGTGCGTTGTCAGAGTGTGCAAAGTGCCAGCCGTGACATTGCCACTTCGATATACTCATGATACTGTGCCAGCCGCGTTAGACTCTGAGCTACAAGTGTTTTTAGGGCACTGCAATATGCTGCTGTTGATTGGAAGTGTCAGGCATCCATTTCTGACGCAATGAGGTTGGGTACATCAAAGGTAGATCGATACGGCAATGTTTGGGGGTTTTCAGGGGGTCGAGGGTGCCATACGCGGCCGTTGGTTGGAAGAGTCGGGCATCCAGCTCTGAAGCAGTGAGGTTGGGTACATCAAAGGTAGATCGATACGGCAATGTTTGGGGGTTTTCAGGGGGTCGAGGGTGCCATACGCGGCCGTTGGTTGGAAGAGTCGGGCATCCAGCTCTGAAGCAGTGAGGTTGGGTACATCAAAGGTAGATGGATGCTGCAGGTTTGGGGGTTCTTTTAAGGGTTTGTGCATGTTTGTTGCAGGTATGATCGGGCGACCGAGTTCTGGCTGCTGCTGTACAAAGTCTTTCACATCATTGAGGCCCCTCAGGGCGGCCGAATGAAATGGGCCCAGTTCTGGTCGGCGCACCAGCGCTTCTTCCGCCAGATGCTGCTTTGTGCCAAGGTGACCGCCGCCTGTTGCCCTCTTGCCGATCGGAAGATGGGTGGTCGGAGTCGTTTCCCTCGAGGCGGCTCTAACTGCGTTGCCCATGCCACAGGTGCCCACGCTTGCGCGCGTTGCACTGGAAGCCATCCACAAGCAACAGATGTGCGTCGTGATTGGTCTGCAGTCCACCGGAGCCGCGTGCATTGCCAAGGTAGGCTACGGTCCCCCCTGCAGCCTGCCTTGTGCTGCCATGCCTTCATCTGGTCCAGCTATCTTGCGATGCCGCCTACCATCCGGACTTCGACTCCTCTGGACGAAATCGCGCCTCGAGCGACGATGTTGAAATGGTTACAGATCGACGGCAGGATAAGTTTGACATGTTGGTGCGCCACACTCTTCCGCGGGTTGTACTGCTGGCGGGGATATCGCTTCTGCCGCCGGGGTGCGAGTTGAGAGGAGGAAGCGGAACGAAGTGGGAGGGGGCGGGCGGGGATTTGCAACAGGCGTTGAGTGAGAGCGACGAGGATCTCGACGACTTTGTCTCGGCGCCAAAGATGATCGTGCAGAGCCTGGTCGAGAACCATTTCCCGATGGCAATGCCGGCCCAAAGCAAATTCGTCTTCTCGGGTTTCTGCTCGCAGCTCAAGCTTGCAATCCAGAGCTGGAAGCGGGTCGGCACCGTCTCAGCCACGGCCGCTCACAACAGCCAGTTCCGACAGAATCCGCACGTCATTTATCAAGGCTGCGAGCCCGACGCGGCGCAGGTGGCGAGTGCGGGCCAGGACCCCGATGGCGGTATCGAAGTCACTGCAGAGAAGACATTGTTCGATGTCGAAAGGTGGGTTGCGAAAGCGTCATTGATTTTTGAGCCCTGCTGGCAGGCACGCCGGCGGCCGCACCTTGTCTTGAGCGCACTGCAGCTGCCACTGCGTGCCAGCATCCCCCGTTTCACCATGTCGCCCCGTGGCAATATCTTGTGCACCCAGCGTGTGCCTGCTGTGATGCAGGGAGAAATTCGAGAAAGCGGTGCGATGTGGGCTCTACATTGACCTCGTCGAGGATGGCCCGCGGTCACGTTCAGTTGAGCAGGCACTCGGCGGCCATGTGCCTCAGCCCGAGCTGGAAGTCGCCCGGGTACCCTCCCCACTCCTCACTCCTCACAGCTGCATGCCCTTGCCGAGCATTCTGCCAAGGCGGAAGCTCTCTTCACGGCAGCTCCCAGCAAGTGCACTCACTTGCTCTGAGTATGCAAATCAGTGCATACTCAGCAATGAGTATGCACTCATTTGCTGGCTTGATCGCAATGACAGGGTCCGGGAAGGGGGTGGCAAGGGGGTGCAGGCGGAGCAGCGGAGGCAAGAGGACCGCAGCCGGATCCTGGAGGAGCGAGAGCGCATATTGAGCTTGGTTCCCCAGCAGCAGGAGCAGCAGGAACAGCAGGAACAGCAGGAACAGCAGGTTGAGGCCCCCGGCAGTGACGTGCGAGCCTGTGGCCTGATTACTATCTTTGATCCAGGGCATGTGCTCATGGAATTTTGTGGTGAGCCTGGTTGGAGGGATTCAGGGCCGTGCCTCAGTGCTTATAGAGCTCTTAGCCACCCTGCCATGTGCGAAACGCGCAGGCTGCAGGGGCATATGTGGGGCGGTCCGTGCGGAAGACATGCGGGAGGCAGCAGCTGGAGGGGGTGGTAGAGGTGAGCTGCCACAGACCATTTTGCTGCGCCCGCGCCATGGTGACTGTGGCCCAGCTCAGTAAGGTGGCTTGGCACCCTCTCTGGTGAGGTTGGAACCAAGCAAATGCCGGCCTCGCCTTCCCCCTCGGCTCACCTTCCACACCCTCTCTGGCGAGGTTGGAACCAAGCAAATGCCGGCCTCGCCTTCCCCCTCGGCTCACCTTCCACACCCTCTGGTGAGGTTGGAACCAAACAAATGCCGGCCTCACCTTCCCCTCGGCTCACCTTCCACCCTCTCTGGTGAGGTTGGAACCAAGCAAATGCCGGCCTCACCTTCCCTCGGCTCACCTTCCACACCCTCTCTGGTGAGGTTGGAACCAAGCAAATGCCGGGCCTCACCTTCCCCTCGGCTCACCTTCCACACCCTCTCTGGCGAGGTTGGAACCAAGCAAATGCCGGCCTCGCCTTCCCCCCTCGGCTCACCTTCCACACCCTCTCTGGTGAGGTTGGAACCAAGCAAATGCCGGCCTCACCTTCCCCCTCGGCTCACCTTCCACACCCTCTCTGGCGCTCTTGCACGCACGCCGCCTCTTCTTATCGCAAAGGCTGACCTCGTAGCTCTTCACACACTGCGCCTCCCCTCAGGGGTGGGACTCATTTATCTATCACTTCTCCGTTAATCATCGATCACCCTGCAGGCATTTGATGCAGCCAAGACAAAGTACACTGTGCAGTTCGAAGGCAAACGGTGACCGTCCTCCCTCTTCTGGCTAGCCCACTTTATAAACACGCCTCCCATTGGTTTGGTAAAGGCCTGGCCAATCAGGCGCAAGCTCCGCAATGAAATGCATCTGGGCTTGCCCCGTCTACTGCAAGATGAAAGCCCGTCCCCCGCTTTGCTGCCCTTGCGGGGGAGATAGCGGGGCAAATCACACCACTTTTGTAAGAGGCGACAAAAGGCCTCCGCCTGGAAGGTTCTGAAGGCACGCTGCAGACCCGGACTTTGCGCCTTCAGTAGCAGGGCTTCGCAACAGTGCGATGGCTAAACAGATAGGAGGAGTCCAGAGTTTCTCGTATTCGTATCCTCAACTATCCTTTGTAATCTCTTGAAAGCCTGGTACAAGTCGGGAGATCCCATGGACACAGCCCAGAGACAGCTGCAGGCGCTTGCGTGCGCGCCATGCGCATGGCACCCCCTGGGCCAGAGGCATGGCTTGAGTGGGAATACAATCCACGCCGCGCTATTCCGTTATTTTCAGCGCTGTCCCTTGTGTGAGTGGATGACTGGTGAGCCGTGGAACCTAGTATTTCTGCAAGGAGCGGCACGGAGGGCCGGCTTGGCGCGGGAGCCACCTCCGCGCTTCCACGGCAACTCGGGGTGAGTGCAAGCTGTGCGCTTTTGACTTGGCTCCTCCGAGTTGCAGTGTGAAGCCTGAGCGTGCGGCCTGCTCGGCGGTGGGAGTGGACGCCACTCCGCAGGTCATCTCGCACCATGAGTCTGACGCCTCAGGAGGTTGAAGAGATTTTGCTCACGTGGGAAGATGAAGAAACCGACTGCCAGGTGTGCTCCACTGGTGCAGCGTGCGCGGAAGCTGGGTGCGGCAGTGACTTAGATATGCGCAGCCGCTTGTGCTAAGGACCTGTCCCGAGAGGATCATATGAACAGCCACCAGCCTCGCTCTTTACAACGCTTCCCCCTCCCCAGGGAGAGCTCTTGCTTGCACTCGCTGGCACACGCGCTGTCCGTGCTTCACCACAGGGGGTGCGTGCATGGGAATTACCATGTGGCAGCAAACAGTCAATGACACGTGACGCTCGAGATCTGGGAACTGCTCTGAATCCACTGACAGATGTAGGATAATCAACTTCTACTAACTTCATATATCTAGTAGAAAGTGTACGAACACACACTCATACACACACACACTGTTGATTGATTTAAACTGATAAGAGTGTTTGTTCGTTACACACAGTGCTTATATCACATAGCACTGTTCAAGTGCTCACTGTTACTCAGTCATAGCTACTTCTATACTCGTACTAGTACTCTTGTGTTCTGTGACAGATACTATATACTTTTGAATTGATCTTCTGTCTCTTGTAATCTCATTGTCATCATTGTTCTGTTCACCTTTACACACAGTACTGTACTCTGTCATACTGTCATACAGTCATACTGTCATACAGTCATACTGTCATTGAATTTGTACTTTTGAGCTCTCTGTCTTTAACACTGTCTCAGAGTCTACAGTTTTCCTACTCCTCCTTACTCATGCTCTTCGAAAATATCTCAATACCACAGCACTGAGTATCTGAAAACGGTCCAAAGCTAGACTTTTGGTAAAGAAGTCTGCCAAATTCTCCTTCGTAGGCACTTTTGCAATAACAACTCTGCCCAGCTCTACCAACTTTGCCACATATCGATTTCTCACTGCCACGTGACGTGTCGCTGCATTGTTCAGAACATTCTCTGCCTGTGCCACCGAAGCATGATTATCTCCATGAATTGTAACAGGTTGCTTGACAGGCGAAAATTCTGCCAACAGATTGACAACATACTCTACGTCCCGTGCACATTCTGACAGCGCTATCAATTCTGCCTCTGCTGTGCTCACTGCAACTGTCTTCTGCAACTTTGACGAATACATGACAGTGCTCCCATTCAGACGCACCAATGAACCTGTAACAGAGCGCCTGGTCACTTTATCTGCAGCATGGTCCGCGTCTGTATAAGCTGTCACTATCAACTCAGCAGTCAGTGAAGCTGGCGAACTGCACTGCAAAGTCAAGCAAACATGAACAGTTCCTTTCAAATATCTCAGCACACGTTTCAAATGCTGCCAATGCTCTTGCCCATAGCAGTGAGAGAACCTGGCCAAATAACAGACTGCTGTCAGAATATCAGGCCGTGAGCAACGTGCCAGCCACATCAGTTCCATCACCAGGTTGATATAAGGAAGCTTCTCCAACTTCTCCTCCGAGTCCACAGGCAACAAAGACAGTCTGGGCTCCATAGGTGTCAAACACGGATTGCAGTCCTGCATAGAATACCTCTCCAGCATACGCTGTATCAGCCCAACCTGACTGATTTGACACTCCCTGACAAGACCATAGTCACTGAAAGTCATACTCATGCCCAGCAACTCCACCAACGGGCCCTTGTCCTTACTCGGATACTTCTCACTGAATGCTCTGAAGAATTCCACCTTCCACTCCACTGATGAAGTGAACACAGTGTAGTCGTCCACATGTACGTACACAAACACCACCAGTGTACCATGCTGCCAGATGTAAAAGAGACACGGGTCAATGTTGGACACCCGGAGCCTGCTGTCATAAGCCAGCAGAAAGTTCTTGCTCGTCTTGTACCAAATGCGTGGTGCCTGTTTCAAGCCGTACACACTCTTCTGCAAAATTCCATACAGTACTCCCCGTACTGTCCGTGCATTAGGCCAGCTGACATACATAGGAGTATCCACGTCCAGCTCGCCGTTCAAAAAGCAGGTGATGACGTCCAGAGCAAACACCAATAGTCCCAACACCAGACTGAGCTGAATAAGAATTCTCAACGTTGACAACTGTGTACACGGGGCATACACGTCCTCATAGTGCACCCCATGTTGCTGACCATTACCACACACCACCCATCTGGTCTTCCTCTCAGTCACCTCTCCAGCAGAGTCCAGCTTCGCTTTGTACACAGCTGTCATGCGCATTACCTTCTCACCAGCCGGTACCGACTCCACCGGCTCGATTGCCTTCTTCACGTCAATAAGAGCACACTCCTCCTTGTGATCTGACTCCTGCCACTGCACTGCGTCAGGTCCCTTCAACAACTGAACCCATCCTTTCGGCTCGGTCACTCCAACTGGCAACCCCGTCAATTTCTCCTCACGAGCTGCCAAAGCAACATGACGATTCTCAAACCTCACTCGAGCCTCACACACATCAACTGCCGAGCCACTCACTCCAGCATGACGTTCCAATATCACCTGATACGGCAACACGTGATCCTCTCGTGCCGTAGCACACACCACTGCTGCCTCCCATTCACCTCCTCCTGACTGCTGCAATACCACCTTCTCAAACAAAGGATAGAATGAGTTCACTGACAACTTCACACGAAACTCAAACAGCAGCTCAAGATGCTCCACCCGTGCTTCCAGAAACACACTCACCGGTGTCCAAAATGTTCTTCCACCAGCACTTTTCAACTTCACTACACCAGTGAACTCATCACCCTTTGGCTCCACATAGGCACGCAGTTCCAGTATCACTGTCGCTGTACCCCCAAACGCTGTAACGAAGTTTCCATCCAGAGCCTCGCAGTCGTACAACGATCTCAACGGTGTCAGCATAGAGGGATCCCAAGACATCACCAGCTTTCCATACAGATCGACACGCTCGTCGAACCGGACCATACCACTTCTGACCACCTTCTCCTTGTCCTGGCTGTATAGCAGATAAGCCGTAGATCGCTCTTCGTGTCCCACGTAGATCAAGGGAGTAGCCCGATCAGCCAGTTTGGAACGCAAGCTCGCGTCGATGAAAGCGTACGCACGACAACCAAACACTCGTAGCACAGACAGATCGTACTTCTGGTTCAGCACCTGCAAGCTGGACTGCATACCCAGCCCAGCCTTGCAAAGTCGATTGATAAGGTACACAGCGTGCCTCATAGCCAAAGGCCACATAGTCGCGGGCAAACCAGCAGTCGCCAACATAGCCCTCGCCTTCGTCTGCAAAAACTTGTTCATCGTCTCCGCCCTGGCATTGTTCTCGTGCAAGTACGGTGACGTCGTCCTCTGCACAATAGCATTGTCCTCACAGTACTTCTTGGTCTTTCCAGACACGATGGTAGAGTCATTGTCAGAGTGCAACACCAGCACGTCCAAGTCGTACACCACCTGCTCAACACGAGTCTCCTCCTCAAGGAACACTCGCCCAGTCGCCCTCACCATTTTGCGATAGTCCTCCAGAGCGTCGACATACTCCAGCTTCTGTTTCCATACATAGAAGTGACACACGTCTGAAAAGTCATCCACGTGAATGGTATACCCACGATAACCTTTTGTAGATGTCACGAACGGTCCACCATGGTCAGTGAACGTCAGCTGCCCCATCTTGACGGACACCTCCCTCTTGTCCACCACCTTCCGTACAGACTTCGGGACCCTTCCCCTATCTGTCGTCTGTGATGGCCTCTTCGGCGCCGCCACCTGGCACGCCATACAGTTCACCGAACAGCTCAGTACATTGCTGTTCCTCAATTCCTCAGAGTTGACCCCAAGGTCCAACCCCTGAAGGTCCATGACCTCCACATACTTGTCACAAGCATGACCAAGCCTGAGATGTGCAACAACCTTCACGTCCACCCTCGGGACCACATACTGATCAAGATACAGCACAACCACTGGCCACGGAGTCCCCTGGATAAACACACGACCAGGCTCGGACTCCTCCAGCTCAGACACGTTATAGCACTGATCCGTTCTCGCTGAGAATATCACGCTGCCCTTCGAGTATACGTGCAACTCCTCAAACTTCGTCGTCAGACTCCACCACGCAGCATTTGGCTTGTACGGCACCACAAGCATAAACTTCGTGTTCACGGGGTCCTTAGGAAAGTCCATGAGTATCTTGGTCAGCAGTCTCTCAATGAACATATCGTCGTACGGTGGATTACCCCAGAAGCTTCGTCCCGTCAGACAATGAAGAAACACCGAGTTCACCAACGAGTAGTACTCGCTCACCTGCCGATTGTGCTCGTCAGCACACATATCCAGATGAAAGGGCCCCTTCTCAATGTTCCACCTCTGGAACTCGGTGAACTTCCAGTTGCATTTGTCCCTCACCGGACTACTCTTCTTCTTGCCGCACTCCACCCCCGGCAGCGCAGCCTCCTGTACGACAACCTCAGGTAAAACATACACGTTCCCCTTTCTGCAGACGTCGTACTCAACAGATTCTTCTTGTCCTTCAGTACACGGTCCCCAAACTGTGCATACAGACCGTACTTGTCCTCCAGGCTCACCGCGGATACCAGATTGAAGGGGGACTCAGGCACATACTGAGCCTCCACCAGCAGCACGTCAGCCTTCTTCGTCACCCGATTCCACAAGGTAATATACCCACGGCCTCCCCCACGAGACGTCGTCACCTCTCCAGCCATGACCTTGAACGCCACCGCTGATGACGCGTTCACCTGAGCGCCCTCAAACATAGACAGGTCATTAAAAATAGACCTCGTGGCCATGCTATCAAAATACAGCTCTCTCTCAGAGTCCACCACAGTTGCTGCACACAGGTCTTCCTCATGCACCGAGTCCTCATAGTACTCATTCTGCACCAGTGCGTCATTCTCCTTGTCTCTGTCGTACACACCGTACACCCAGGTGTCCTCCAATACCTCACCAGTGTATACTACCTTCTGGTTTGCCACTGTAGCGACCACCGGACAGGCAACATGAACTTCTTCATGATTCTCCAAGCTCCACAGCTCCTCCGCAGAAACTTCCGTACGACGCGACCTCGCTGAACTCGATGAAGGTCCATTCTCCACCGTCGCTGCTACCGCGTCAGGTGACTTCTTCGCCGCGATTTTCTTCAGCCTCCGCGCATAGTTCTCACGAACCCCTTTCTCCTTAGCAGGATTGAGCTTGATGAACTCCTCCATGCCTGCCGGGTTGCTTATCCAGCACTTCTCTGCAGAATGTACACCAGAGCACGTAGGACATATCAATTTCTTCCCGTCATTGAACCTCTTCTCCTCGCTCTGCCTTCTTCTGTCCGCAACCAGTGCTCTTGCCACTGCAACAGTCTCCTCGTCCACAGTAGCTCCCACAATACTCGATGAATGAACCGCCGATTGCTGTACGACATTCACATAAAAATACTCAGACCTCTGCATAAGCATATCAAACGAAGGACGTCGTTCCTTACTGATATCCGCAACCACCTGCGAATACTCTATAGGCATAGCCGCAACAGCCAGAGCAGTCACCAGCACCTCGACAGTTGTCGGGTCAAGCTTCGCACCCCCATAGTTGGCCACTGAGCACATAACGTCACCAAAATATCCCAACTGCTTCACCGGGTCCTCATTGGCGTTCACCGACAGCTTGCATAGCTTCTTCATTGAGCCCGCGAGTTGACCAAACAGCTGCGGCTCCACTTTGCACTTCAGCTTCCTGAACGCCTTCAACCCGTCATTACCACAGCGTCGTACAACGTCAAAGGCGTCCCCAGCTGTCACCTGCTTCAAAATAGCTGACAAAATTGTACTGGCCATACTCGCAGAACCAGGCACAGTAATATAACTGCCGCTGTCGTCAAAGACCTCTTCAAAAACGTCCTCGTCCTCTGCCTGTAACGCATGCTTGTCTTCTGCCCGTGATGAATGCTTCTCCTCTGCAACTGTGTTGCCATATCCTCTCGATTTAGGCATAAACAAGTTCAGTCCTTTGATATCTGCAATATCTGACACTTGATAGTCGCACACTAGTTCTAGCAGCTCAGGATAAAACGTGACTGCTGACTCTAACTGTGTCTTAAATTGTACCCAGGACTCATACTGATTCCTCTCTGTACCCGTGTACTTCGTCGTACCCAACAACTTCACAACGCACTGAACTGTCTTCTGTGCGTTAGCAGTGCTCATTGCACCCGACGCAGCTTCTTCATTCTCTGTCGATTTCCCAGACTCCTTCTTCTCTGAAATCAAAGCATGAATTGTCGCTTCCATTGATTTCATAAAACTAGCCTGCTGCTCTACCAATTCCTGAAGCTGCGATTCCCGCGTAGGATACTTTCCTTTCCCCGCGTCCGCCATGACGGCTGTATCTACACTATCAGACCTATATCAGGCCCATAACCTAGGATAATCAACTTCTACTAACTTCATATATCTAGTAGAAAGTGTACGAACACACACTCATACACACACACACTGTTGATTGATTTAAACTGATAAGAGTGTTTGTTCGTTACACACAGTGCTTATATCACATAGCACTGTTCAAGTGCTCACTGTTACTCAGTCATAGCTACTTCTATACTCGTACTAGTACTCTTGTGTTCTGTGACAGATACTGTATACTTTTGAATTGATCTTCTGTCTCTTGTAATCTCATTGTCATCATTGTTCTGTTCACCTTTACACACAGTACTGTACTCTGTCATACTGTCATACAGTCATACTGTCATACAGTCATACTGTCATTGAATTTGTACTTTTGAGCTCTCTGTCTTTAACACTGTCTCAGAGTCTACAGTTTTCCTAAGATGCCATTTACGTATTTCACCACGCATTACCATGCAGCAGCAAACAGTCAATGCCACGTGACGCTCGAGATCTGAGAACTGCTCTGAATCCACTGACAGATGCCATTGATATATTTCACTACGTATTACCATGTGGCAGCAGACAGTCAATGCCACGTGACGCTCGAGATCTGAGAACTGCTCTGCATCCACTGACAGTTGCCATTTGCGTATTTCACCACGCATTACTATGCAGCAGCAGACAGTCAGATCTAAGCATTGTTCTCTTGTGTTTTTTGTATATGCGCGCATCGATTGTTTATATGCTCCACCATGCATGCTTGCATTGCTTATGCACTCCACGCGTCTTGGGAAAATGGAGCGAGAACTCGATGTCTGCGCACTGTGTGTGCTGACGCGTTTCTCCAAACACATTATACACCATGCTGTAGAATCTCGCTATGCTGGGGGGTCGCTCGGTGTGTACCGATTCCAGCTGAGTAAATGATGTGTGTTACACTCACATTTACGATGCCTCTAAGCTACTGTATGCAATCTTGAACAGTGTGGCGCAAGCACACTCGCCTTGCCCACGCTTCGTCATGTTAGCTAGGAGCATTATGGGCGTCGACACAGGTGTGCGTATTATGACTCGCTGCTCACCACTGTAGTTAATAGACTGCACACTCGACTCATGCAGGGTGACGCACACAGCGCGGCCGGCCTCAACAGCTCGTAGCCAATAATGCCCTTCCAAATTCTCAGCAATTGCCATGCTCAACTCATGCGGAAGCACAGCATGTGAGGCAGCAGTCTGCCCCATGATTGCGTTGGGCTTTCCTGTGATTGGCTGGGGCGACACCCAATCCGGAGCTCACAGCTGCAAGAATCCATGCGGGTTGTGTGCCGTCAGATTTGCAAGAAGATAGATACTGGTGAGGACAGCTTGATTTGCGACAAGTGCGATATGCCATACCACCCTAGCTGCCTCACACCGAAGCTCACATCCATCCCGGAGGGGGACTGGTTTTGCCCTCGATGCACCTCACCAGCAGAGGAGAAAGCGGATACCGGCGCCGTCCAAGAGGCAGTAGTGGAGGTGCGATGCCACTAAGTTGCGTGCAGCAAGTGTGCAGCCCGGTGTGTGCGCGCGGCGCAGCTCCTCGCAGTGGCCATGCCTCTTGCAGCAAGTTTTTTGGCATACCCTTCTGTGAGGGCTGTATTTTCGGTGTGTCTCCAAAGTGATTCCGGTGCACCGGGTGGTCTTGCATGAAAGGCTCAAAGAAAACCAGCACAAACATACAAACGATAGCACATCATATTATTAGAGGGGGAGGAGGCCTTCTTGCACAAAAAGTCCGCTCAGGAAATTTTCTGCTCAGCAGCTGATCGGTGCGACATGATTGGACAGGAGCTCCACTAGTTGAGCACGCAAGCTGGTATTAAAGTTTTATCAATGAACTGTGAAGTTACCTTTTCATCATATTTACCACTGAATACTAAGAAGAAGGGGCTGGCGCCATTGAGTGTCTTAGGAGGTGGGCGTAAGCTCCGCGGATGTGTCAAAGGAGACCTTGGCCCAGCCACGCCGTCCAGGGAGAAGGGCCGCCCAGTCCGATGCCCAGTGCCACGACGCCGATGACATGGATGAAGGCGCTGCGGGTCCTGCGCGACGTTCCCGGCGGAATGCACAAGTAAAGAAATATTGCGAGGACGAGTCCGATGATGGCGATGAAGACTTCATTGTGCGATCCTCGCCCTTGATCCCCGCGCAGCCCATCTTGCAGCTGCGGGCACCCTTGATTCCCGCGCAGCCCATCTTGCGGCTGTGGATGCCCTTGATCCCCGCGCAGCCCATCCTGCGGCTGCGGGCGCCCCCGATCCCTGCGCAGCCCATCCTGCGGCTGCGGGCGCGCCTGATCCCCGTGCAGCCCATCTTGCGGCTGCAGACGCCCTTGATCCCCGCGCAGCCCATCCTGCGGCTGCGGGCGCCCCCGATCCCTGCGCAGCCCATCCTGCAGCTGCAGGCGCGCCTGATCCCCGCACAACCTCATAGAGTTCATGGGCACCTCGTGCGCAAGTACAGCCAAAGTCATTGACCCCCGCGCAGGCCATGTGTTACTTCCTGCGAGGACTGCCATGCTGCTGTGTGCAGTGAAGTGACTGGTCAAAGGGTCAACTTGAGTCCCCCTAAGGCTGCGTGGTCTGTCTCAACGATGTGGGATCGTGTGGTTGCAGAATGATGAGCAGTCTGAAGACGAGGACGATGATGAGGCCAGCGAGGACGATGATGAGGCCAGCGATGACGACGGCCATTTCAAGGTCCGAGCCCGCGCATTTGCGTGGAATCCGCCAGCAGTGCGCTGGTCGAGTGCGCCTGTGAGTCACAGGAATGGCACCCCCAAACCACCTCATGAAGTAGCCCTTGCTTTCGGCTATCTGTTGTATTGCTGTTGCTCAGCCACCTCTCACCTGCCATACTCTGAGTCATTTCGAGCCACGTCAGATTCAAGGTGTCCTTAGATTTGGATATTGTTACGTGCACGTGAGCTGAATGCAGTCGGTGGCTGTGCTGCTGGCGGCATGAGAGGTGTGAGTTGGATGCTCGTGGGTGGAGATGGCAGAAACGCAAGAGCAAAAGCAAGCCGGCGAAGGCAGCCGCAAAGGCCAAGAAGGTGAAGATGGAGACGAAGGTGGAGGCGGAGACCCCAGCACCTGGCGGCGAGGTGCGTGTACTGATCCATCAACTGAAGCAGTATGTGCGATAATTGCAGCCTTCGAAATGCTGCCACGCGTTGCCATCCGATGGGCGGGTTCCGTGCAGCGATTGGAGTGTGGCAAGTGGGCCTCTTGTCTGCGAGATAGGGGACCGCTGCAGAGTACCATCATCTCCGACATTCTTTCCAAAAGCGAAGCAAGAGCTCTGCACAGCAGCAACACGCTTAAGAAAATAACAGTATTTTCTGCTTTCAGTTATTCAAACCAAACTTGTCGAACATCCGAAGAGATTCCGGTGCACGTATCGGCGGAGCTGAAGCAATCGCGCATTGTCCGCAGCTGCTTCTCCGGTGCTGTCATCTGCACGTTTCTTACGGCATAAACCGGGCAGGCCGACTCTGCCTCTCTCCATGCTCTGTTTAATTTTCCACTTAGAAGCAGAAGATACTTAGCTTACTTACTTCATTTCGTCGCGCCCCCATACCTTCGTCACCTCGCCGCGGCTCATCGCGTTGACGCCTTCCATCGCATCGGGGGGAGCCGAGAATTGCCACAAATAGGTAAAAAGCGTGCGGGAGGAACAACAGCACTTCAATAATTTCAGTAGCACACCGTGCTTCACCACCAGCATGATCCTGAGACTGCAGAAGTAAACGACGTTCGTGCTCTTGACTCTCTCGACGCTCCAGTCCGTACCACCGTCATCCAGTCGTCGAGCCCAGTCTCCCGAGCACCCGCGTTGTCGTTGTCCCACCAGCCAATGTGAAATTAGCCACATTGGTAATTTCACATTGTGTCGAATGTGACAAATTCACACGATTGTGTGAATTTGTGTCACACAAATTGACACAAATTTGTGTCAATTTGTGTCAATTGAAAATTGACACAAATTTTCAATTGTGTCAATTGAAAATTGACACAAATTTTCAATTGTGTCAATTGAAAATTGACACAAATTTTCAATTGTGTCAATTGAAAATTGACACAAATTTTCAATTGTGTCAATTGAAAATTTACACAATCTTGTAAATTGTGATTACAATTTACACATTGTAAATTGCGATTACAATTTACACATTGTAAATTGTAATTACAATGTGTAAATTCGCCAAGTCGTCCAGACAATTGGAAAACGTACGAGCGACTGCTCACTCAACACAGCTCGAAACCCGAACTAAAGCCACCATGCCCCAAGAGTCAGCCTGTCTGCTCGCCTTCCTCCTCCTCTGTAGCTCCCAGGCGCTCCCCGCATCGTGTCCTCCCCAAGCGCTGCCAGCTCCACTGCATTCTCAGGCAAAACCCCGAGGAAGAATCCAGGGTACAACGCGGCACGCTTGCTTCATTTGGCCAGGCCCGATGGCTGCGCCGCCTGGCGGCCGCTTCTCCAGACGACACCAGGCGCCGCATAGGTTGCCTGCAGGGACGCGGCTGAAGGCAATCAAACCAAAAGCATCAGTACAAACCTCGAGGCGTTTTATTGCCGAGACCGCAACGTAGCTTCAGTCGTTCCAGGGACACGTTGTGCTGCACCACTGGCCGAATCTTGCGAATGCTCGCGGTGAAGACATGGTTGCTGTATGTGCCCTCAACGCTCTACTCATCATCACCATTCCCAGTCACCAACCCCAGTCTCCAAGTCGCAACGTTCCCTCCGCTCCCCCGCCACTGGAACATATGCCGCGCTCGCTACGTCCTCCAGGAAGTCGGATGATAAACAGAAGGCTGCTGGTGTTCGAGCCCGAATGAAAAAAACATCCCAAGCGAGGCTGCAGGCGGATGTAGGGGCGCTGCCTGCACTGCGCAGTTCTGCCATTGGGCGATCCAAGGCGGCCGGCAAGGACTGAGAGCTCAACCGGCCCTTGTGCCATCCTTGGGTGCACAGGGCTGGGATGACAAGCCAAGAGCGCCAGCTTTCACTCACATCCCAGCCTCGCTCTCCCTGCGTCATGGCGAAGGCCTGGGCTAGAGCGAGCGAGGGCCCGCGGCTCCACCCAGAAGCGCTGCACTCCTAGTTGCGAGCCTGCAGCCTCTTACGCGCCCACGTGCTTGGCACGCTGCAGGCGAAGCAAGACGAGATGGAGATGGTGCCGAGCGCAGAGCTGAACGAGCTGCGCGGCTTGCTCTTGCAAGGCATCGAGGCTCTGGAGCTCCCACCCAATCCGCTGGACCATCTCACAGGTTCCCCGCACTTCACCCTGCCTCCTGCCTTCCCCTTGATCTCTCCTTGTGTGCAGAGCTGCAATATGCCCCAGCGCCTGCACTCCTGCTCCGGAGGGCATGGCGGACCGCGGGCTGACGTGGCTGTGCTGCGCGGATGTGAGGGTGCAGACTTGTGTGGCGGACCATCCGTTGTCGCAGAGATGACGGTGCGTGCCAATGATTGGCCTCCCTTTGTTTTTTCCCTTCTGGGCACACATGTGGAGAGGAAGCGCTCTTGGCCCGTCATCTATTACGTGCCCCGCGCTCTTGCCCCCTGCGAGGGATTGTCGTGGGTGTGGGGTGGAGGACTCCGGCTGGTGCCCCTCACCCCATGTGCTTCGGGCTTGGGGAGGAGGCTTCAGGGGCGGAAGGAGCAGCTGGTGAGGCAGGAGGACGGCAGTGTGCTGTGCCAGCGGCGCTGTGAGAACGTCAGTCTTAAGATGCTCAACATGCACGAGAGGGAGACCTTCATGAAGGTGCCTCTTCCGAGCCGGCCACTGTGGCGCTCAGCCTCTGAGGGCTCTCGCGCTGTCTAGCACCCGGCTCGCCCCTCCCGGAAAGTCGAGCGCCTGCGCCGGTTGAGCTGGCGCATCCTGAGGGCTCTCGCGCTGTCTAGCACCCGGCTCGCCCCTCCCGGAAAGTCGAGCGCCTGCGCCGGTTGAGCTGGCGCATCCTGGACAGACCCTCCACTTCAGGATGCTGCTTACGGTTTGAGCAGGCAACTCCGGTTGATGCTGCTGGGCAGATCAGCAAGACGGCAGATGGCCTTCCCTGCCCAAGCCCCAGGCACGCTGCATGATGGGGATTGGGCGCTGCCTCTTCACGACAGTGTTCTCGGGGCACGCCTTGTGAGACATGCACGGGTGGCACGGGTGGCCTGCGCCTCCCTTCTGGCTGAGTGGGGACTGCGCGCGCGGGCTCTGGAGGGATAACACACAGCAATCATGGCCGTGCACCGCCGCGCCGCCCTGGGAGGGCATGCGACGGCACAGCAGCGGCGGCTCTCAAAACCTTGGATCTTGCGCTCGATCCCAAGGCCTGAGTTGTTGGAGGGGAGGGGCGCAGGGCGATAAGCTGCTGGCCATCATCTCGGAGGCGGCCTCCACGGGCATCAGCCTGCAGGCAGACCGCCGTGCCAAGAATCAGCGCCGCCGCCTCCACCTCACCCTCGAGCTTCCCTGGTCCGCTGACAAGGCATGCCCCCCAAAGTGTCAGCCCTGAGGCGTCACACACGCCTCCACGGTGCTAGGCCACAGTTCAAAGTCAACACTCCTCTCGGAGGGGGGCGGCCTGGCATTGGCTGCTCACACTCCGCAGTGGCGGCGCATATGGTAGAGCGCTCCAGAAACTATGCTTGCTCAGATGCCCTTTCAGCTGCAGACATTTCAACAAGTGGAATGTGAAGCCCTTGGCACGTGCCCCATGAGGCTGCGCCCCTCTGAGGCCCCCCTGAGGCCCGTCCTGTGTGCTGCAGGCAATCCAGCAATTCGGCCGCTCGCATCGCTCCAACCAGGTTTCAGCTCCGGTGTATCGCATAGCCGTGAGCCCCCACCCTCCCCGCTTTTGACTGCCATGCCCAGTGCTAAGGGCGGGTGCACTGGTACCTTCACTCGTGTCCCATTTCAAGCACGGTGGAGTGCCGAGGTTGCCGTTGCCATCGCATCACCGGAGGGAAGAGGAGGGAGGAGGGAGGGGATTCGGAGCGCTGACTGAACTGCGGCTCGATGCCTGATGACTGGGGGCGCAGCATGACCTCTCTGCGCCGCGCAGCTCACAGCTCGCAGTCCGCCATTCTGGTGTGCAGGTGACGCCATGTGGGGGGGAGCGCCGCTTCGCCTCCGCCGCAGCCAAGCGCCTTCAGGTAGCCGCTCCCCCCCTCTCCGCACAGCCCCGCTTGTCCGCATGTCTGCGACGAACCAAACAACAATACGCACATGCAGGTCCGAGCCGGAAAAAGATTTTACAGGGAGTTAATTGTTTTCTGCACCCGCAAGTACTTTGGCAAAGCGAGACACACTCTCTTCCGTACATTCCCAGATTATTTAGAATATCCTTTTCTCAATCATTCAGAAAGCCTACGACAACGACACCCTCTCCTTCCCGTTCCTATATGGACAAAGTCTACTGTAGAATCACGACGCGCACCACGATCCCTTTAGCCTCACCTGCGTGACGAAACTCGCAGATCATGTACTCGCTAATCAACAGCCACGATCCCTTTAGCCTCACCTACGTGGCCAGAAACTGCGCAGATCATGTACCTAGTAATCAACAGCCACGATCCCTTTAGCCTCACCTGCGTGACGAAACTGCAGATCATGTACTACTTTAATCAACAGCCACGATCCCTTTAGCCTCACCTGCGTGTGAAACTACCGCAGATCATGTACACAGCTAATCAACAGCCCACGATCCCTTTAGCCTCACCTGCGTGACAGAAACTACGCAGATCATGTACTCGCTAATCAACAGCCACGATCCTTTAGCCTCACCTGCTTGTGAAACTACTTGAATCATGTGCTAAGCTAATCAGCAGCCACATTTGCTAGCCTCACTGCATTGACGAAACTTCGCAGATCATGTACTCAGCTAATCAGCAGCCCACGATCCCGCTAGCTCTCCTTAAGTAATGAGAAACTAGCAGATCACATGTACTGTAATCAACAGCCCACGATCCCTTTAGCCTCACCTGCGTGACGAAACTCGCAGATCATGTACTCGCTAATCAACAGCCACGGCCCCCTTCAGCCTCGCCTGCGTGAAGCGGAGAAGGGGCGGGGTATTTCGACCGTGAGCTTCATGGGCCCGTGATTGTTTTATGCCAGTAAGCGGTCGGGGGGGGTGGGGGCGCAGTCACTGGGGGCTCTGCTGAAGGGCGATCGGAGGGCGATGGGCGCTGGCGTGGACTTGAAGGCATTCGACATCGATAACAAGTGGGTGGCTGCGCTCGACTCTCCTCCTCTCCTCGATAGAGATCCCAGAGCCGCTAACGGGACTGCAATTTAGGCGAGGGCGCAGAGTCAACGGCCATCGTGCCTTTGCGAGCTGCACGCAAGAGCATCATATCTGGCCAGGTGCGGCGCCCAGTCGGAGCTCACGAGCGGCAGGAGGGGACTTGCCTGGCAGGTACGGGCAGCGAGCATTGAATCGTATGTACAGTGATATCGTCAATGGGAGCGAGCCCATGCCCGGCGTCACACTGCCCATCCTGCTGCGCGGCCCTCACGGCGGATTCTACCAGATGGCGAGAGAGGTGCGGCCCCATTGCTCGCCTGCGCACGCCTGCACCAGGATCGTGTGCCTCCACTGCCATCTGATGTCCATTGGCCCTCAGGCAATCCGACGGCTAGCCATTTTACGCCTCTGCCATGTTTCATGTTTGATCGTGCAATGCCTGACTGGAGTAGGGATGGTGTGGCGGCTCCTCGGCTTCAGGCTTTGTTCTGTGTCGGGATTGTTGATGTTAGCAGAGGCGGGCATGTTTCCATCGCTAAGAAGTGAGTACACGCCGTCCTGATTTCACCATTCCATTCCCACCTCCCCGAGTGCCGGTGGATTGAGTGGCCAGGGCGGTCAGAGCGCGGCGCCAGCAGTGCGGCGCAGAATGGCGGCTGCGCATGGTCAAGATTCCCCGCTTCCAGATCTCCTGCTGCGAGATCCGCGCCCAGTCTCAAATGTGACGCTGCAGGCGAATATCCCAACGGCCATCAACTTCTGCTCTTTGCGGTGATCATTTCATCGGATGCGGCGCGGGCAACTTGACACGTGTGTCATAATTCCCGATGTTGTGGACGTGTCTGGAGCGACGTGCCAGGAGCCAGCACGTCGGATTTTCCAGTTAATGCGTAGCCGCCCGGAGGGGTAGAGAAAAATCGATGCCCCAAGGTTGGGCGCCACAGCCGTCAGGCTCACTACCACGGGGAAAACCTCCGGGGATGGACAGAAGGGGTGCTGGGGGGGCGGTATGAGGCAGGTACGAGGGCAAAGTGGATATTTTTCTGAATCGGCTGCTCGGCCTCCCCATCGACGACCAGATGGTATTATTCAACTACTTCTCCGACACCTTCGATGCCATGAGTGAGTTCCTGCCCCGCCCATGCAGCTCCTCCATGGCTGCTGGTCACCGGGATGCATGACAGCATTGCTTCATTCCCCCCCAGCGCGTAGACCCGCGTCCCCCCTCAGCCGGCAGCTCCGCGCGGGTGTAGTGACCAGCAGCAGTCGGCGCTCGTGCTCGGCCGCTCATCTGGAGAGGCAGCAGTCGGCTCTCGTGCTCGGCCGCTCATCTGGAGAGGCAGCAGTCGGCGCTCGTGCTCAGCCGCTCATCTGGAGAGGCAGCAGTCGGCTCGTGCTCGGCCGCTCATCTGGCGAGGCAGCAGTCGGCTCGTGCCTCGGCCGCTCATCTGGAGAGGCAGCAGTCGGCGCTCGTGCTCGGCCGCTCATCTGAGAGGCAGCAGGTCGGCTCGTGCTCGGCCGCTCATCTGGAGAGGCAGCAGTCGGCTCGCTGCTCGGCCGCTCATCTGAGAGGCAGCAGTCGGCTCGTGCTCGGCCGCTCATTCCAGAGGCAGCAGTCGCCTCGTGCTCGGCCGCTCATCTGGAGAGGCAGTCGGCGCCGTGCTCGGGCCGCTCATCTGAGAGGCAGCAGTCGGCGCTGTGCTCCGGCCGCCTATCTGAGAGGCAGCAGTCGGCGCCGTGCTCGGCCGCCTCATCTGAGGCAGTCGGCTCTCGTGCTCGGCCGCTCATCTGGAGAGGCAGCAGTCGGCTCTCGTGCTCGCCGCCTCATCTGGAGAGGCAGCAGTCGGCGCCTCGTGCTCGGCCGCTCATCTGGAGAGAGGCAGCAGTCGGCTCCCGTGCTCCGGGGCCGCTCATCTGAGAGGCAGCAGCCGGCGCTCGTGCTCGCCGCTCATCTGGAGAGGCAGAAGCCGGCTCGTGCTCAGCCGCTTTCATCTGGAGAGGGCAGCAGTCGGCTCGCGTGCTCGGCTGCTCATCTGAGAGGCAGCAGTCGGCTCGTGCTCGGGCTGCTCATCTGGAGAGGCAGCAGTCGGCTCGTCTCATCTGAGAGGCAGCAGTCGGCGCCGTGCTCGGCCGCTCATCTGGAGAGGCAGCAGTCGGCGCCGTGCTCGGCCGCTCATCTGGAGAGGCAGCAGTCGGCTCGGCTCGGCCGCCATCTGGAGAGGCAGCAGTCGGCGCTCGTGCTCGGCTGCTCATCTGGAGAGGCAGCAGTCGGCTCTCGTGCTCGGCCGCTTATCTGGAGAGGCAGCAGGAGATATGCCCCGCATGCGACTTGTTCTTGCAGCAGCCTTCCTGATACCGTCGGATCTTGGCGCGGTGTCGCTCGACTTGGGCTGTGCCATCTGTCTGCCCCTTCCTATGACATGGCAATGTTGTCCAAAGTCGCGCGCGGCGCTGTGCGGCACAAGATCCCTCCACGGTCCAAAGTCGCGCGCGGCGCTGTGCGGCACAAGATCCCTCCACGGTCCAAAGTCGCGCGCGGCGCTGTGCGGCATAAGCTCGGTCCTCCTCGTTCTTTGTCATGTTCCAACACTCTATTTCTGCCACGTGGATGGCGGCCAACATGCCCTCTCTGCCGGGAGGGGCCTGGGGGCAGCCATGGAAGCCAAGAGCAAAGGGCAGTTTGACGACGGCATTGTGTCGCTCAAGGCGGAGGGGGTCAGCCTGCAGGTGCGCGCCGTCCTCGCTCCGCCCCTGGCCTTTCACTAGCACTTGAACTCGCCAACTGCCAGGGGTGGTTTGAGGGGGGGGGATCCAAGCATGCCTCGGCCCTTACTGCACTCATCACCGGCTTGCATCGTGCGGATAAAACGCGATTTGGGAGGGAAGGCCTTGCAGTGAGGATCTCACAGCCTCGGCTTCATTGTTGTTAGCGACATAGTGATTGGCTCACCTGCGCTCTGTGAAGAGGGCTTCATTGTTGTTAGCGGCACAGTGATTGGC
>LGRX02004338.1:0-55562 GCA_001247695.2 Cymbomonas tetramitiformis
ATCCACCCCCCATGAAAGGGAGGCGCGCCCCACTTTTTGGTACATTTCCCGGTAGTTTCACAAGAAAAGCTTCTAGTTCCCTTACAGTCGACTCCCCAACTTAATTAGGCTACATTGAATACAAAATTCATCTCTCGGTATTGGCCGAAACGTGACCTGCTAGCCTGCAGCTTCGGGTTCGGCGCACGAAGGAGTGGGGTACTCCCACACGTCGTGGAAGTATGGCTCACCGGCGCCGAACAACGATGCCTCACCTCCTAGCAGCACGATACTGCCATTCGCAACCACCATGTCATAGTCGAATCGGCCACTCCACGGCGCGTTGGGAAGTCTAAGCCATTCGCCCGTCAGGTTCCCAGGCCGCAAGCAATGCGCGTCGTGCTTCATAGGGACCGGGCCGTATCCACCGAAGGTGAACAACGCACCGCCAACTGCAAGAAGCAAGTTTCCCGATCGCGCGGAGAACCCGGTGTGCTTGTTGACAAGCGTCCAGGTTGCGCCGTCGTTATTAGTGCACCACATGTCGTTGAAATACGGAGCAAAGTAGCCTGGCAGTTGCAACTCCCGGAGTCCCACGTTTATGCCCGCGGGGCTTGTTTAAAGCTGTGGGGAAGCTGGACTGGGCGCAAACGCACACACATGCTGCCATATGTGAAGAGCAACGAAAGTGCAATATGTCCACTTCCGCGACTCAGATGGGATGGATTGGCTGTTTTTTGTACTCACCCATATGGTGCACGATTCCTATAGTTTAGCATTTTTGAGAACCAATTCTCATGTTGAGAATCCGATATTTGATGTCCACATATGTCAGTTGCATGTTACCACAACCCTAATTTGGGTTTAAAGGTCCCAAAATGGACTCAAATTGCAGTTTTAGCCACATTTTAGCAACTTTCACCTTGATTGCGCCCATATGGGGCGCGATTCCTACGGTCTAGCATTTTTGAGAACCAATTTTCATGTTGAGAATCCGATATTTGATGTCCACATATGTCAGTTGCATGTTACCACAACCCTAGTTTGGGTTTAAAGGTCCCAAAATGGACTCAAATTGCAGTTTTAGCCACATTTTAGCAACTTTCACCTTGATTGCGCCCATATGGGGCGCGATTCCTACGGTCTAGCATTTTTGAGAACCAATTTTCATGTTGAGAATTCGATATATAATGTCCGCACATGTCAGTTGCATGGTACAATAACCCGAATTTGGGGTTTAAGGTCCCAAAATGGACTCAAATTGCAGTTTTAGCCACATTTTAGCAACTTTCACCTTGATAGCGCTCATATGGGGCGCGATTCCTACGGTCTAGCATTTTGAATAACCAATTTATATGTTGAGAGTCCGATATTTGATGTCCGCATATGTCAGTTGCATGGTACAATAACCCGAATTTGGGGTTTAAGGTCCCAAAATGGACTCAAATTGCAGTTTTAGCCACATTTTAGCAACTTTCACCTTGATAGCGCTCATATGGGGCGCGATTCCTACAGTCTAGCATTTTTGAGAACTAACTTTCATGTTGGTGGTGACAACTCCGAGATGGAGGATGGTGGAGATGAGACGACATGGGTTGTGTATGCTCTATACGCATGTCGCCCTCGCGTCGGCCTCGTGTTGGCATCGGATGCGGATCGGTGTCATTCCACCGGAAATTTTGTTCACTGCATGCATTGCCTGTTAATTTTGCATCGGCTGCGTCGACATGAGCATAACCGCGTTGCTCTCCCCGCGGCGGAGGTCCGAGGTACTACAAGCGGGCATCACGCAGCTTTCGCCGTTGCAATAAGTGAACGTGCAATGGGCCCTTTATTATGAGTGTGATGAAAACCTCAGAGGATAGGGAATAGATGTTCTTTGTGGTTATGACTTATGCATGTTAGGATCTTCCCATATTCACACGATCGCGTAGACGCGTACGTAATCGGAGCAGACAAGATGAAGCGGATGGCCACTCGTTTATTATTTGTGCAGCGGTGATTTTAAAAATATTCATCTCATCAAGCGATCAGAGGAATTCGTCACAATCTATCCATCAATGAAGATATCAAACTATGTTGAAATGCTTACTACTCATCATAGCATTATGTATGGCAGGATGCCATGACGTGAGTTATTGGATCGCCCATATCACATCCATGGGTTTATAGCATAAAACACATTTATGTTCTCGCTCCTCGCTAGCATAACAACATAATCGACCTCTGTGTGTTCACATCGAGTGTGTCCATGTCACATACTTGTTGCCACTTTTGCTCTACTCTCGATGATATGGTCTACAAGTGCATAATATATACTCGTGCCGCGGATCAAACTTTCCTCTTGTTGCCTCGGCCACGAGCAGCAACTTGCGGTGTGGTTGCAGATGATGTAGTTTCTCCTGGCCCTTTGCCTCGTCCACGAGCAACAGGTGGTTGTGCAGCCGCAGATGATGCAACTCCCCCTCGCCCCTTGCCTCGGCCACGAGCAGCAACTTGCGGCACCGCCGCTGATGACGATGCAGCTTCGAAAAATATACGAAAAATATGAATGAGCAAAATAATCTTGATTATTATTGTTGTGAACATAACTTCATCATTATTATGCAACTTGCCCCCGGATCATTTTATACACACACACACACGTAATCATTCCTACTTCATTATCGGAATACCTATACTCCTATAGTTTTCTTCCCTTCGCGGTGGTTGATACCGTCCTGAGGTTTCCAGGGCCTACTGTTTTAGTGGGTGCCTCTATCTGTTTTACATGTTGCGATCCCTTGCATGGCATGGCATATATATATCACTCTAAAAAACACCATATATATACGCACACACATATTTTTTTGTACACTCTCTGCCACACCGTGTGTAAGAGATCACAATGTGTAATACAGAGGCACCCGCTAAAACAGCAAGCCCTGGAAGACTAATGAAACTCCATAATGAAAATCGTTTTTTCCAAAAGTGTGCCGTGTGCGTGCGTGTGTGTGTGTGTGTGCGTGCGTGCTTAGTGTGTGCGTGTGTGTGACCACGCTCATGCATTTGTATCGTGGATGGATAGATATTGTTATGTATGTATGTGTGGTGCGGCCTGTGTGGTTTTAGCATGCATGTTTCATATATTATGCATGCTCGGATTTGCTATGCATGCATGTATAGGCTGTGGCATGATTGTCATTGTGAACATCACTGCATCATTATTAGGCAACTTGCCCCCGGAGAATTTTCTATCCATATAATTTGTTGGCAATGTGATTCTAGACTTCATCAAAACCCAGCAAAATCATTAAGTAATCAACCTTGTTTCGTTTCTGTGCAGTGTCATGTGTGTGCGCGCGCGCGCGTGCGCACGCGCGTGTGAACATGCTTGTGCGGCATGTGTATGAATGGATGCATATTGCTGTGTGTGGGTGTGTGGGTGTGTGTGTGTGCAGGCTTTGTGTGCAGGCTGTGTGGCTTTAGCAACTTGTCTAAATTAGGCATGCTCGGATTTGCTATGTACATTTGTATAGTAGTAGGTTGCATAAACTAAATTGTGTATGCTTGGATTTGCTATGTATACTATCTTGTATATAAGCTGTATATACAAGTAGTATACATAGCAAATCCAATCACACTTCTATTGTAGAAAAGTTGCTAAAGCCACACAACATAATACAGCCTATACAAGATAGTATACAGAGAAAATCCAAGCATGCTTAATTTAGAAAAAAATGCTATATCACCCATGCAGCCTATACAAGTATACATAGTAAATCCAGGCCTACATAATTTAGGAAATTTGCTACTAAAGACACAACATATTACAGCATATGCAAGATAGTATACCTAGTAAATCCAAGTATAAGTATACACATTGTGATATATCACAGCATATACAAGTATACATACTCAATCCAAGCATAAATAATTTAGAAAAGTTGCTACATCACAGTCTACACAAGTATACGACATAGCAAGTACACACATACTTAATTTAGAAATTATGCTAAAGCCACACAGCCCGCAACACATAACAATATGCATTCATCCATACACACACACACACGCGCGCACACACGCACGCACACACACACACACATTTAAGTATTTTGCAATCTTCAACTACACGCATACACTTACACACAATGCGTGGTGGTAAGCCAGAGTGAATACTAATGTGTACACTTACACACATGAGCACACATGAGCACACATGAGCACACATGAGCACACACATGATCACGAGCTTACCTTGAGGTTTGCTTCCGCTGGAATCTCCACCTTGACGACAGTACCAAGTCCGATGCCCCCAAAAATCCAACATCGGAGCATATTTGATTCTGGCCCACCCTCTCGCTCCTTGACATTGTATTTCGATTGAAGATGATGAATGCTATCAAGCTGTGTATTTTCGGGCAATTTGTGTATGGGAACATAGACAGCCTTATTATCAAGGCCTTTCATGGGTAGGAGGTCCAAAGAGTCCGTGACCTCCTTTGCGGTTTGCTGATTGGAGCCTTCGCCCCCGCGTCGACGCATGCGCTTCAAGTGTTGGCTGAACTGACCACCTTTCATGTCGTTTCTACTCTTCCCCTCTCCTGGAATGCTGTGAGTGTGCCTCCAGAATGACATGCCGGTGCTGTCCATTGTATCCTCGACCAATATACCAAACAATAATGCGGCACCGACATAATCCCCTGCTTTGTCACTAGCTATACTAGCTTTTTTAACTCTCTCGGGATGCATCTGATGATGCGATGCTGCCGAGAATTTCACTACTCCTAATGCCGTGACAGCACTCTGATTGCTTTGATCGCTCAGCACATTGTACGTGGAGATGTCAAGCATATGCCTTCGTTGCTCTGGAGATAAATCAGGGGCATCGGCCTCCCGGACTTTCTGATATACGCATGCTATATGATGTGAAATTCTGGCCGCATCCCCATAGCCCTCCGCCTGTGTCACCTCTGTGGTAAGTCAGCATCAAAGTTAATAACACATATGTGTGCGTGCATGTAATGAGCGTGGACCTACCTCGGATACGATGTTTGTCGGCGTGCGACACGGAGTGCATTTCGTTGATCGCCTCGCATTGTTTATGAGATATATACTCCCCAACTTCTTTGTAACTAGATAGTGTTGTCGAAGTGCCATGTGGAGATGTCACCTCCACATTTACATCTGATGCAACTACCATCAGCAGTGGTCGTTTGCGCGGTGTGGTAGTCGTCACTTCGAAAGTAGCACGATCTGAACTTCAAAGCTCCCTTTCATGCAACACCTCTGCAGCCGTGTCGATGGCAGTCGTGGCGATGTTATTGGCGGTATGCGCTTGGGCTGCAGCATATATATCCGATCACCAGCACCGCGTCATGTCGCCGCACACAACTGACACAATGCGCACTCTCTGCATGGTGCGCATATGTTTGTGCATAGCTACACGGACGACGCGCGTATTATTACCATTATTATAGAGCGCATACGTTGCCATTATGTCCACAATTAACATCTGCCGTACTAATATGATAATTCACAATAAGCGTGTGCATGCGTACCATCATCGGCTGTGCAACTTTCCGATCTTGAACGGCCTCTCCTTGTTAACCACTTCGCGGGGAGTTGATTAGTTGCAGCGTCATTGCCGTCTGTCTCAACTATCAATTGTCGCTCTACATTGATGATAGAATGACTGTCCGAAGCCGAGAAAGCAGATACGCCATTATTCTTTCTCTGATCCCGCAACGTCGGCGCATCAGTTTGTATTATTGAAGTCGGAGCTCCGCGTGGATGTCGCCAGTCGTTATCAAAAGGAGGTTGCTGGGGCAACAAGAGCGCGTTGCTGCAACCTGCCTGCTTAGAGACACAGCGCGAACACTTATCGTTGGCCGCAAAGTTTAGGATAGAACACGACTTTCTATTGCTCGCCATATCAGTTGCGAATAGGTTCGGCTACACGACAGCAACTATGCGGCATAATCGCACATACCGCCATTTGCGTATGCGCCATTGACGCTCGGCTTTGAGACGCTCATGCGCGAAAATTCTCGAGACACTGTGTCTAAAAACATTGCAGAAGCTTACGAAGTAATGCCGTGGATGGCGCTCGCGAATTCAACCAACCGGCTTAACAGTGGCTTCACAGTGGCTATCGGCTTCAATGTAAGCTTCTGTAAGCCAAGCACTCAGGAATTTATAAATTCGCGCCAATTCGGCGTTTCAGGCACCGTGTAATTATTGGTTCGAACGAAACCCCCCCCTTCGCACCCGACCATCGTCCCAATTCGGCGTGTGGGGACCAGTACAACATCCATCCCATCTGAGTCGCGGAAGTGGTCATATATCCTACTACTTGCATCACATCAACAAACAACGAACAATAATAATTGAAAGTAACTAAGTTTTGGTAGCAAATATCGTGATTCAATAAACAACACGCAACGTAAAGTCGGATAATTAAATAAAGATCACTTAGTCGTAGGTATCATAGAAAAAAAATGACGAAATTAAATACGTTTTCGTGCTAAAAACTTTATTAGTGGAAATACTTTATTGCTAGCCCGGGGGCGTAAAAACAATAAAGAGGGCACGGTATTGTAATATTTGTATTTAGTTGTACATTTTGTATACTTCCTATCGTACCACGTTCAGGAAAGTGATAAGCAAAATAGGAGCACCCACCAAAGAAAATGCATGCCCTGGAAGACAATCAGGACGGTAGCAACCACCGCGGGGGGGGAAATCAATTCGACTGCGCTAGGATGCCAAACGTGAGTGGCCTGGATATCTCAAAATGTGATATACGTCAGTATTTAGTCATGGAGAGACAGACTTTCGCCCCCCCCATAACTGGGGGTGACTGTCTCTTCCTGTGTCACACCTCGCCTTGTGGTGTCACTTGCATCCTGCCCGGACAGATAATAAAACCACCAAGTTATTTTATTATCTCATCTTTGACTGTGACACTCCGGGTTTGCACTGTCTGCTTCTTGAGTTGTTGTGACCCGCAAATATATCCACCCTTTGCATATATTTTGCTGTTCACATCATTTAGTTGTATATGAATATTTTATTTGTTTTCTTGCGACCTTGTTATTTGTTATTTGATCTTCACTTACGTACGCGCATCACTCGATCCTGCCGGCAGGATATTAGATCACTTAACATTTGCGTCTCTCCTGTAGCATGAGTTCAGTAGAACTACATGCCGATTTATGCCCTCGTGCATACCTTTGCCGTTAGTATGTAATCACCGAGGACGCACACTTGTATTCAGGGTGTATCAAACTCATATGCGTATTCAGGATGAGTAGATATGTTGCGGTTTTCCTGTTCTGGATAGTTGCAGCATATTTGTAACATATATTGCATACATATCTGCGGTGCCGATTGCCCACAGATATGCCCAACCCGCAAATATGCAGCGGATCTTCGAAGTGTGTCAACGTGCAGCATATTTACGGAACCCGGAGTTAGAGCATGCATACTTGCGGGGGTTGCATATACCCCAAATATATTCGGCATGCGTCTTAACTGCAATATATATGTGAAGGTTGCATATTTCCCGCATATATTCCGGTTGTGTCTTTCTTGGACCATTTTACAGAAGTCGTATTCTGCTGTACGAAAAAGACACAACCTGGAGTTATAGTACGCATAATTACGGAAGCTGTCGAAAAGCCGAATCTCTATGTAGACTATGCCGGTCGGAAAAACCCGGACGTAAATAGTGTTAGGAACAACATTTTTTTGCTGGGGAAGATCCGTTCCAAAATCAGGATTATATGGACGGGGTTTAATGTGTTTAAGGGGGTGGTGGGCGTAAATCGAGCCAGTCAGCTCGACTCATCACGCCCAACAGAGTGTAGACAAGAGGCTTATCTCGCACATAATCAATATATGATGCATATCATATACAATATGCAGAATAAACAAATGTTGAGCATTTTAGACTGCACTCTTAGCTCTAGCGGAAACGCGGATGTCAACCCGTTTCCGCTAGGATTGCTTCCCTCATTCGCGTGTTCGTTTGCAAGCAAGGTTGCGCATCGGATGAGGGAAGCGTGCACTGAGATATCTACTGCTTGTATGTGCGTGTGATATCTCCAAACAAATAAATTGGACCAAATCTTCGGTAGACGATGCATCTTGGTGTGGGCTGGCGGCACGTTAAGGTGGGTGTAGAGAGCGGAAATTTGGAATTTATTCGAAACTTCCAAAAGTAGCGACAGGGGTTATCACTTATCATTCCACGCGCGGCAGGTGCCCAATAATTCTTTCCTCCAATCGATGAATTGGACAACTCCACTTCATGGTCACAGGAATCGATCAGTTATTCGATGTAAGCTTCCATACGCAGTTTTGTGACGCAATACATGCCAGTGCATAATACACAAATCTAGGGAGACAACAACTTTAATGTACGCAAGAAAGGCGATACGAAAACCAGGCCACCTGATGCCAAACGAGAAGCTAGCGCTCTCCAGGGCTTTCGTCTTCATCTCGCTGATAGATATACACTAAGAATTCCTCTAAGAATTTCTAGACGTTAAGGAGTTCTTGCGGAGACAGTGCTTGCCAGGAGAAATTGAAGCACGAAGGGTGACCGATGTGTGGGGTGGCTAGGAATGGGTCCTTCCAACAGAAAATGGGCTGATCATCGTGGGTGGCACCCACTCTCGCATAAGTGGTACCCAATTTTGTGTCGAGATGATCAACATCTCCTTTAACACTCTTGAAGCTCCCAACCTTTCCATCCAACGCCCCTACGGCTTCAGGTGAGGCTACATCGAGGTCATAGCGTGCAGCGATTGCGTTCTTCGCTTGTCCGAGACTAAGAGGGTCTGTTTGCCACTTGTTATAGTTGATGGCCCTTTGCATCCCAGTAAGACTGCTTGCATTCTTCCACAGCTCCCGAAACATCCGAGCCCTTGGGCAGTTCTCATGCGAATATTCGTCTCCGAACTTTTGGAACATTTGCGCAGTGCCCGAGTACTCGTAAATTCTATTGAAGAAGGGCACGTTATAGCTCGCCCAATACCCATGCTTCTTCAAGTGCTCCGTTTGGTCTTGCGCAACTATCAAGCCGGGCATTTCCTCGAGTACCCAGAAAAGACTTGTGGTAGGGCTCGCCGGACCACTCCGGTGCGAAAAAACGTTCAGGTCGATTATCATCCACTGGGTTCCCATGCATATCCCACCAACGTTCACTTCTCACAACCTCAAACCTTCCCCGTGTAAAGAGCAAATCTGGAACGGCGACAGATGAATGAGCGTGTTTTTAAGGCGGCAGTGTAAGCTCGAGTTAAAAAACAAAGCACACCCCAGATCCGAGTCTACTTTTGGTTTGTGCCTTGAAACCATCAAATAGGGGATGCCGGGCAAATTTGAATCATATGTGTGGTACCCTTTCTGCAGCAAGTCAATTGTGGTCGTCGCGATAGCTTAAGGTGCATGCACCAGACGCCCTTCCAGAGGCACACTGCTCATGTCGAGCGAGTCTGCTCAAGAGTTCCTAAAGCCATTTTTCGGGCTTTCTCACAGAAAAGGTCAATTGCCAACCCGCCCCACTCACCTGATTTGTGTATGTTCCACTCGCATGCCTAGAGAAAAGAGAAGTCCACTCTTTGGCTGTGGTCGCAAGTTGGTTGGCAACCACCGAGCGCAGCCAGCATAGTACGCTTTTCGGTGTGAGCGCGTCGTAGATGGAATGATCGTAAACATCATTAGTGGTTTCAATAACAACCAAATCTGAGGAGTACTTTATGATGTACCAGTCATCAATCGAGGCCAGAAACCCGGGCGACGAGGAAAACGTGACGGCATGTTTAATGAAACCGCCATCCCGCAGAAGACCGACCTGGTATGTTTTGTAAATGCGCGGAGCCATCGTTGCGTACGTATCCCAGGTCGCATGTGAGAACAGCACGTCGTCCTCTGTGATTCGTATCAGTGAGCTGCACCTCAAGGTGGGATGTATTGCAGCTTCATTCGATGATGCGTTTTCAGATTTCCTTAATGAATCGGTATGTCGAGAATATCTGAGCTGGGTAGGGCGAAGGAGTTTCTGATTCGTCCCATTGGCTCCTGTACTTCGATTGAAGGTGGAGGTCCTGCTAGGCTGACCGAACTTTGTGACCAAGTCAAAAAGGTCGCCGTCAGCATTCAGATAAAAAAACTGCATCTCGGTCAGAGGAGCGCCGCGACAGACCGGGAGTGGGGTTTCTTGCGAAGAAGAGGGCTTTTTAGAAGAGAAGTGGTGCGCCTTGGACTTAGCGATAGCTGCGTTGTATCCGCCAACCAACCCCTCAAACTGACGGAGGAGGTTGTAAGTTGCAGCCCAATAGTCCGATGTCGCTTTGTTCTCCAACGACATTTGTTTCACCCAGGCAAGATTCTCCCGCATGAAACTGTCGAGCTCTGCGCTTGGAGCTCCATCAAAGCTCGATTGATAAAAGTTCTGATAATATTCAAAGATCCGCTGGCAAGTTAAAAAACCCTCTAAATAACCTAGCGCAAAAAAACGTTCTTCAAGAAAGTCTGCTTCTGCACTCTTGATGCTATCGCCGATTTGGAGGTTGAGTGTGGCCCAACCGCTGACGGCCACGTTTGTTTCGTCATATACACCAAAAGCCAGGCTTGAAGAGTTGAGACCTTGTTTGATAAGCAGCATGCCATCGCGAGTGCGGTAAGCACTAGCAGAAACTTTGACGGTCTCCTGAGAATGGGCACTTGTGTTGTATCTGAGAGCTTCTTGGACGAATTGAGCTGGGGTAGGCTGTGCGTGCAATGAAACAAAGCAGGCAAGCATCAGCAACGAACGTAGGAGATTTGGAGATTTCATTGTTGTCTTTATTCAGCAGTCGTCCTTGTCATGAGATATGTGACGCTGTCGGTCGAACTGGGGTCATGTAGTCAACTTCACTTGTTCTGAGACGGTGTCACGAGAAGTGCACTCGAAAGCACCTGCTGCTTTCAACATCTAACCTTAAACCTATAAAGGTGAAAGGTCATTCTAGATTCTTGAGGACCCCTCAGCTCTACCGTCTTGTGTGACACCCGCGCCGGTTCCCGCGCCGGTCACAGGGCTAGGGTTAGCTCCACCCGCATCTGGGTATTCGGCACTGGGTGAGAGAATCTGATTCGTACAGTGAATTTGTGATTCATATCTGAAATCTGATGTGAATCAGATTTGCATTTCAGATATCCCGATCGGATGAGCATGACAAAACTTCCTCGCTAGTAGCAGGTCCCACGCCAGCCGAGCGCAAGCGAGGGATAGGGATAGCATGTACGATAGGGCAAGCGAAGGGGGTGAAACTACAAATCTAACAGATAGGCGATAACTCATAACTCGATAAATAAACACCCGACTCGAGTTGCCGAGTTTGAAACCCTTTCTACCTCTACTATCTCGGAATATCATTTGATATTCGAGTAAACATTAATTGCCACTGGCCACAAACTCCTAAAGTTTGGCAACTCTTTACTAAATTTGACAGAATTTGGCTAACCTCGTTTAGGCCAAAGGTAACACTCAATATTTGGGCTAATAACGATGTTGGTTACATTTTCACCATGCCTTTCGCTCAAACGGTTACCAGAGGTTAGGGTGGTAGCCGGGCTTGGGCGGAGCGCAACTGCGAAAAGGACGCTTCAGAAAACTGGGGTTCGACCCTGGAGTGGGCTGCCCACAAAATGTAAAACGATCCGCTACGGCACACCCAAAGTTTCTGCAGCTTTACATAGTGATCTCAAAGGACACAAGCTGGTGGAGTCTTTTAGTGTTGTTCTGTCAGCTGCAGTTCTGCAACTTTCGTTCGCGGCACACGCGGTCGGGCCGGTAAACATCGCTCTCAGCAATCTGCGTGCTGAAACGATCGAATGTCCAGGTGCGATGCAACCATTCTCTTAACTTGGCACTGCTCCGCCGCGTTTTGAAATCGTACCGTTTACTGTTTTCAGAACGTGCCACACCTCCCAAAGCTCGCAGCTAGTGCGGTGCAACTTTTGTTGGGTAGTGTTTGTGTCTGACACTGGATGTGCGAAACAGCGAGTGCTGTGCATAGGATTAGCGAGCTGCTTCCAACTTTACTTTGTGGCCTTTGGAGAACTAACGCACTTTTTGTGCCCGCTTCTCTGGATTATTGACTGACTATGTGCACTCGTTCTGACAGCGGGTCAGAACACGATGACGATGGGTGCGTGGCCCGCGAGCCCTTTAGTTTTCCATTCTGGGTTAATCGAAGTGCGCTGTATATCTGCTGTGCGCGCCCGAAACTGTCTGCGCGCGTTATCTGTCACATGGCCTCAGCGTACGCGTGTTTCGACGCAATAAAGCCGAAACTCACTTACCCCGACCTTTGATATACACGCGAAAGCCTTCAGTGTGGCACTGAAAGGTTCCCTGCGTTATGCATGCTGGGTATGATACGCCTCTTCGTTTCCTGTCAGGGTTACCTGGCAGGGCGCTTGCGTGTTAGGCCCGAGCCCTGACAGGGCGAGTATGGCAGGAGTTCCCTGAGATATGATAGATGTTGCACATCGACTTCCCCCCAGGAGATATATCAACTATTGCATAGGATTGAATCGCGATATGGCTGTTTGAATGCTAAGGGACGACCGAAATTTTTCTAGTGCACAAATATGTGTATATGTGTATAAGTGTATGTGTACAAAATATGTGTACAAGTGTATAGAATCTTTTGTAGACTAGCTGAACATCTGTAAAGCATTGCCAAGCCATCTACGATATGCTACACTGATTTATTCCTAATTATTTATTGCCGCCAGAAGCTCACACATATCGTTGCCCTCAAACACTGCATTCGCCCGCCCTTTAAAATTTCCTGCCGTTTTTCCCTGATGCTGAGGCTGATATGATCTCTTTGCACTTCGTGATATGCCAGTCATAGAACGTTCCAAGAGTCCATGGATGGGGACTCTCCCGACTTCATTTTGCGACGCGCACCTTGTGCTTCGTCCCAAAGTTCCGCGCGCCTTCTGAGACACGCGCACTGCCAAACTACGCTCCGCAAAGCTCTCGTCCGTTCACACCTTTCGTCGCTTCCAGGAGACTGCTTCATGAGCGCTGTTTCATCCGATTATCGATCAAATGTGCCTTCTTGCGTGCTGCCGCAACCGAACTACCCCCGACAGGCTCACCTTCGTATCTCACTCGGCGGGTACACTGTGCAGGAGCGCCACGCTGCATCGAAGTAACCGCAGATTCAGAGAACAAGAAGGACATTCCGTTCTCCAACGTCGATGTATTTGGCCGAGTTTTCGTGAACGGGGAGAACGCACTCGACCGGGTATGCGCTTCGAATCTGTATTTGAGAGGGCGCGACGTTCGTTGCACGCCTTGAGTACATCGGAAGAGTCTACGGTGGACGGGGTATACGCTGCGAGTGCGCTAGTGGACACCCTACCTGGATGGTGTTTGCTGTTGCGCACGAATACGTTAAGGGAGCTGCGCACCTTCATGGCATCAGGGGTGCCTAAAACGGACTCGATATTTGATTTCGTTCGGATTGTGCTTGAGATCCACCCGATTCTTTCTCGAGCAGGCTGGGAGATAGATAGGCAGCAAATCGAAAGCGGCGCCAGGCAACGTGGCGCCATGCAAGGTGGCGCCATGCAAGGGCCGGCTTGCGAGGGGAAGCCATTAAAGGGGATGAGAACATTAGTATACATCGTCCACGCGTGTAAGATTGACCGCCGAGAGCCGCTGAAGGGTTTTCCCTTCGGGCCACAGGACGAAGCTTCGGACGCAGGAAGAATCGCAAATATTGCGGTGAGGGCTTCGCTCCGCCTCGGCCTGAGCTCTGCAAATTGCCTGCACTCCGGCGCTTCGAAACCGCTGTATAGATTCTTACTCGGCTGGCAGTTCACACCTGACGATGCCAGCCGAGTATTGGAAGACCTGTAATGTTAGGCTCGCCTTCCACTTGGCACAGACCCATGCCTCGCTTACGATTGGCCGCAGCAGAAATACTCTACTGAAACCGCAGTCAAGTTTCATATCATTTTGGTCATCGCGGATGACTACACGAGATGTCATCAGATTTTAGTGAATATATCGGTGATGGCTCTTTCGGAACCCGGGGATGATGGTTGGCCAGCTTCGCGTGCTAGATGTTTGTTGCGTGTCTGATCTGTGTGGCCATAGTATTCCGTGTCTCATTCCTCTCCGAGAAATGTTCGCAGTGGAAATGTGATAGCTGCTTAACTAGATCGTAAACCGGCCCAGGAGTGGACCATGCATCTGAGGGGACGATCGATAGGCAATTATGAATAGCTTGTAACCAAACGCTGGAGTGGCTGACTGCGCACCGATTGTCGAGTTCGTGACAAGAAGTGTGACAGCGTAGCAACCAGCTGTTTGTCGGTTCAAAAACACTGTGGAGGAAAACTCATCCATGACTCAGAAGCGCCCGTGTGAAGGGTGCATTTCTGCTCTTGGCTTGAGTTGAGTCTGCGGGGCTCATCAAGCGGACCGAAACACGGTAAGGCCGCCATCTCTGCTGACAAGCAGCCGTCTTCCCTTGCTCCAAAGGCTGCCTGTAGTGCTCGGGTCTCCGAAACTATTTGTCATTGAATGGGAGAGGGTGAACTGTTTGCAGGAAGTGCCTGCTGGGAAAGGCGTGGTCACTTTCAGGCTGATTGTTAGCGAGGTCCTGTCTCCACCCGCACTACGCTATCTTGTCTATGCGAGCTCGCGTGCTCTTGTTCGTCCGACACGATTACATTGTCATCGCCACACAGGGGTCTATACCTTGCGTGTTGCGAAGCAGCATAGTTGTCTAACATCCCAATTATCGTAACATCATCGCAAGGGCCGTTTTGTTTGTGGTGTGGCGAAGCGCTTCTGCAGAGAATCTGTTCAGGCGATGTGTTTAGTGTTTATGGGAGACACTCAGCGTGTTGTGCAGGTTTGAACTGTTGTCCGAAGGGTGTGGTTGTGCAGAGGCAAGCCAGATCCGGAGAGCTACAGTTCAAGAGTTTTAAGGCGAAAGCTTACCCTGGAAGTGGCATGGTAAATCTGGCTTTGTAGTGCCGAGTAGTGTCATGCGATTTTATTTTATGTTACCCCCATCCGCACCTGTTGGAAGCGTGAGTTACTGTTGCTCGAATAAGTCCCCTGCGACGGACGCTACTGCCTCGTTCAGACAGACTTGTGTCCTCTCCCTGCTTTTGCTATATGGCCATGCCATGCTGAAGTTTGTGACAAATGCGGAATTGGATGGGAACTGACACTCAAGCACAGCATGTAGTTTGTGTTGTCCTTCAAAAAATCGATTGCAAGCCCCGGGATTGTTTTGGTTCGCTCATAGTCCTGAACGGGTCTATCAAACTGGGCCTTTAAAGCCCTTTGGGGGCACAACATTAAATTTGATTTTCTTCGGTATTGTCCACTGACCATAATCTGCACCAATCAATTGCGCCTGATTTTGGCATTGTAACCTGCAGGCTGGTCTCTCTCCAATTATCGATGTTGAAGATTGTGACGATTTTGCTCGAGAAATCGGAGAATGTGCCCAGGATGACGTTCTCTTCTGAATGTGTTGTGTGGCAGTACTTGCCCTCAAACTGGAGACTGGCAGTTCAATACAGACAGCAGTTGTGCCATGTTAACGTGCACGGATATTGAATTTTAATGAGTTGAAGGTAAATGTTTACATGAATACTGGGTTTATGGGTATCCAACTTCAGTAGATACCTGCTGTAAAAACAGTACGCTGCATGCGACGCAACGGTTGCTGTGATCAGAAGCAGCTTGCAGTTCTTTGGCGTGCCCCTGCAGCCATAAGCGACAAGTAACTTGCGCCCCTCGGCGTTCGTCGCAGGCGCAGTGTGGCGTTGGTATTTGACATACGGGCCAATCAGCACAAGCACAGCAGCATTCACTGACATAGCTGGATAGCTCATTCGAGTGTTGGAGACACTTGATATTGCGCTTCCACCAAGTATCTCGTCGAAAGTAGATTGATATCCTGAAATCGCTGAAGTCTTTGATCGCATGCAGCATGGGTACAGAGAGCTCAAAGTGAGCCCAACTGATGGATGAATAGCACTGCCATCCCCGGCTATTCCTTACGGGGTGTGTGACTGCATTTGGTCAATCGAAGCCATACCGGAAACCTGAGCATGTGACATCTTAACGGTGCTAGTCGATGAGATATACCCAGTAGACCGGGTCGGGGTGCTTTACAGCGTAATTCGATTGTGATGAACACTCTCATCAGGATGACCATCTAAGCCCGATATAATCGAATCGTTCTAGAATATTCGGGTCTCCTATAAATTTGATCGAACCGTATTTGTATCATACTTTTCCATCGGACGCATACAGAATCACGATTCAGATGTCAGCATCTCAAAAATACTATGCCAAACCTTTACAACTCAAAACATTTCACAGTAAAGTTGCAAACAAGGCGGCGGTAGGCGGTAGTGGTACTGCTGCCTACTGAACACGAGTATATGAGAATCATGTGTCAACATACCGCATAGCATAGCACAGGTACACTCAGAGCCTTCAGGTTGACAGCGCAAGGCGTCTTTAGACGCGGTAAGTGTTGGTTCATTCTTCAACTCGCGGAAAGGCGTTTTCGGATGAAAAATCTTCCATCGCGCTGCCTCATTTTCACCCTCACGCTTCCTGCACGCATACCATATGTTTCACGGTGTTTGACACGAAGCACTTGCTGTGTTGTCGGCGTTTACGCGGATGTAATCCGGTACATCCCCTTAAAGGCCCTCAACCCCAGATGACCGTCGTCATGTCCGGATGACAGGAAGAGTGAACGGCGGAGCCTCACTCACGTCGTGCAGTGGACTGGCTAGCACGCACGTATGTGACATACATATCACATATGTGTTGTCAGTTTTTCGTAGCCCATGATTCCCTCGTGGTTGACCATTGCGGCAATCAAGCACGAGAGCACGAGAGCATCTTGCGAAACCCTACAAGGTGCATGGGTGTCCTCCACAACACACACTGAAACGTGATATTCCTGAGGGTTGTTTGTTATATATATACATGACAAATACGCTCAGTTAGAAAGATGTATGCGGAGGATCTTCGCAGATGCTGCGGCCATTGACTAATTCCCGGCTGTTGACCAGTCCCCCCTAAACCTAGGGTTCCGCTCTACACTAGTATTGGATGGGACCCAGAAAAAACCCTCCCCATCATTCGACGCGGCGCGCGCGAAGCTTGATTTATCCCGCAGAACCCTGAAGTGTCAGCTCACGGCATGTACACGTGTATGGTGTGAGGAACCGTTTAGCGTTACCCAAAGTCATCAGACGAATCCGATGGTGAAATTTTGTTTTCTGTTTGTCATATTGCAATCTCAACGGTGACGATAACGATTTTCCAGTCATCGTGACGCAGAATTATACTACTAAAAGTTGTATACGATAAATAAACATTGGGAAAATTACGCTGTATGCTTGTACCACGACGTAACCTGATGGCACGCCACCATACGTAGACCAAGGCACGGTATCGATATCTCCGATATCTGATATATCGATATATTGGCGATATCGGTATCAGTCGACAATTTCTTACGCCATATCGGAATATCAATATCTGTCGACAACTTTGGGGCTGTTATCAATATCTATCGACAACTTTGCGTCGATATCATTATCTGTCGACACCTTTACGGTTGTTATCAGTATGCGTCGATAGACATCGCCGACTTGCGATATCGGATCGTATATCGGTGATATCGGTTATCGGAAAACCGTGGTGCTAACTGCTAAGGTGCTGTGGACTCTTGGTTACGTCTTACGTGTAAATCGATCTCGCGGGTTGCGTATCCGGGGGTTTTGATTCGAGTTCAGGTGCCTGTTGATCGGGCAAAGACCCCAATGTGTGCTTTGATTTGTCTCTGCCCATATTGCATGTTCGCAGCTTAGAAGTTGGTAGCGACGCAAGCCGTCCGAGATCGGATATCACCTCAAAAACTCATTTGCTTTTGGCCATTTGCTACCGTCGCGTGTCCAGCTGATATGCCTGTCCGGTCTGCTCTTCGTCGCAAACAGCGCTCATCGGCGAGCGTCGTCCTAGTCGCTCAAGGAAAGGGCCCTTTCAAGAGAGCCCAGCTGAATCCATATGACATTGCTGGCAACGATGATCGAACTTACACAGTTCAGTCCATACTGGCCGAGAAAAAGAGCTACGGTGTGACTCAGTTCTTGATTCGTTGGTTTTCAGACGGCACACCCTTAGGTAAAAGTGCCGATACATGGGAGCCTGAGGATAATATTCCCGGACATGATGCTTAAATTGCTGAGTTTAGGGAAGCCCACACACTTGCCCTTGACGCGAAGGAGCTCGCCGTGCAAGCTCAGAAAAAGGAAGAGGAACATCGCAAGCGTGTGCGTGATCATGAGGCGGAGGGTGCGCGCGTTCTTGCCTTGATTTTATTCGCACTTTCGTTCAGGCATTCTTTCGTGGTCAGTGCACGTTGTTGTCTGGAACAACTGGCATCGGTGTTAGTAACTCTGCGTGGTTGTTGTCTGTGTGCCATGATCGGTTGTGTTTTGATGCCCCGCAGAAGCGTCTGATCTCTTGGAGCCCAAAGAGGGCAAAACGAAGAGGCGCTCTTTGGCTTGGAACCACTTCTGGGTGAAAAAAAATGACGACAACAAAATTCACGCCATCGTTTGCAAGCTCTGCGGTCCCAACTCGGAGCCATTACCGTACAGCGGAAACACTTCCAACCAGCGGAGCCACCTGGCGCATTCACACAAGGACGCCTTTTGTAAGTTGTGTATTGATGAGAAGGATAAGTCCCCACAACCTCCTAGTCACGGTGACAGCGATTTCTCGGAAAGCGTTCCCCCATCTGGCACGTTATCGGCCATGCTTCCAAAGGTAGCATATCGACAATACCTGGTCAAATCAAACTGAGCAGGCACGCGGATCTAGGGCGCGGAGCCACAAACCAAGCATACAGGTGGATTCAGCATCGCAAACTGAGATCAACTGTATGCTTGAAGACACCAACATAACTTGGGGTGCCCCTTCAAAATTTCTGTCTTGAAAATTTGAAAACACCGTAGTCGTCAGATAAATCCAGAGAAAGTAACGTAATACCATCGCGCATCTGCATGGTTCCTGAATTGTTTGCTACCCGTTTGCAGGTATCAAGCGAACGTCGCGACACCTTGCACACGATGTTCGCTCTGTGGATTGTGCGGCGAAAGAGGTCTTTGTCGATATGCGAAACTGACACGGAGTTGAGGGATATCTTCGACTACATTATCCAAGGTGGTCACATACCTCCGACGTACCAAATCGTCCTGCAAATAAAAGATCTTGGAGCTATCGGCCGAGGGCAAAGTCCGAGTGCGGGATGAGTTGGTAGCTCTCTTGAAGGAGGGCATTTCACCCTCTATTACAGGTGCGTAGGCCTTCGCTATCTGCGTGTGCATCGATGTGTGCGTGTGTTTGTGCAACGAAATGCCCGACCTCTAGGAATGACGGATACCTCCCCGCCGTGAGAGATCGACCGGCCGTACGTATTGTATAATTCTGTGCGTGATGAACGAATATTTTCTTTGACGTAGTTTTGTGTGGCTTCGTTTGTTGTAGGAGACATATGGTCGCAAGGCGGAATTGCCATATTTGGCATCCTGGTATATTGGATTGACAGCGACTTCCAGCTCCATGAGAAGCTTGTCGCTGAGATACCTTTCTCCAGTGTCAGGTATACACCGCACCTTTATGTTTTACGTGCCAAGGTGTTCGTGTTAAACTGTCGGTGTTCCCTTACTCTGATGATAAATAATATCAAAATATGAATACCTGTGGCGGGGATCATAACAAGTGCGTTCGTCGTGTGTTCTCTTAACTTCAGGCACAAAGGAACCAAGTATGGCACGTCGAACTTGGTGTTGCCCCTTATTGGCCACTTTGCGTACAAATTGCACCAGGATACCCCTGTGAAGTATGAGCAAGAAGCTGTTCCTATCCTCAATGAGGACGCGAAGGTTGCCCGCGAGAAGCTGTACAAAGAAATTTGCCGACGCTATTTCAACGAGTTGCTTAACTGCAAGCTGGAGGACTTTTGCGTTGCCACCTTTTTGGACCCGCGATACAAGAACTTTAACTTCAAATATGTCACACGTTGCTCAAGAGGTATCCGACTTCTAACTTGTTCCCATATCCCTTGCATGCACACACATATCCTATCTGTCTTGTCAATCCTTGCACCCATGTGCGAGTTTCCCAACATATGAGGTGGAATGATTGTTTGCGCAGGAACCTTGACCGCGGAGAAGGCCAAAGGATGGGCCAAACGTGCCTGGCAGAGTGATTGGAAACCGATTGGTGCGGAGGAAGGTCCCCGCACGGTTGTTGCCCAAGCCGCTACGAGTCGCGGAAGGTGGGGCATGTAACCGTAGCCTCTTTCTTGGAGGACAGCGATGATGAGGAAGAGCTTGAAGAGGCTCCAGTCGCCTATATAAATGTAGACGCGTGTAAGAACGACTTTGCTAAGTACCTTGCTTTACCCGTAGCAGGTAAGGAGGTAAATCCCTTGGACTTGTGGAGGGTGTATAAGACAATCCTCCCATACTTAAAAGCAGGATGGCACGGCAGTTCCTGGCTGCTCCAGGAAGCACTGCAGGTGTATAGCGTGCGTTTAGTGCCTGCACAACCATGCATTCCGACTTTAGGGAAAGCTTATCGGAGGGCACAATCGAGCATGCGATGATGGCGGCACTGAACACTTAATGGGTTATCAATTTTATACACGAATCCCATATAATGTGTGGGTTTAGGTCTATGGTTGTTATTACTTGTCTTGTAACTTATCAGAATTCATGGGGATAGAGACTTTGGCCCCCCACACTGGGGGGCACCTCTGCCCTCATTTGCCACCCCTCAATCTGAGGTTCCAGGTCAGCCTCCGGGGTTTGCTCTCCGATAATAAAACACTTCCTGTATTCTATTATCCCATCTTAGACTGCAGTGATAGCCGGCCTGTTTTCCACTGTCTAGCTGTGCACCACTTTAGGAGTTCGGCTCAACATATATATTCAGTTATCACCGATATATATTTATTTCACCGTCTCCATCAAGAATCACTGATATATCGATATATATCGATATATCAATATATCGATATATCGGTATTATCCTGAATATCAGTATCTGTCGACAACATTTTGGTACATATCAATATCTGTCGACACCTTTTAAGGCAGATCTGTATCTGTCGACAACTTTGCGTTGATATCAATATCTGTCGAATATTTATGTTTGAATCCTATGCTGGAATGGCATTTGGACTTCCCACGGCATGGTTGGCTACACCGTCGCTTTGTTGAAGCCCATATGAAAACATATGTGTGCGTGATTGCAACCAAGTTCTTCTTGACATCGTTAGGCACAATTTGAGATATCGAAAGCCTTGATGGGGGGTGTCTAAGGGGTCTAAATATTCGTTTATTGAGGGTAAATCGATCGAATTAAATGTCCATTTTCGGGGATCATTCCAGCTTAGGAGTTAATATCAGTATCAGTCGACAAATATTTTTGCATTATCGAAACTAGCAGATAAGTTTTACAGCAGTCGATACCGTGCCTTGACGTAGACAACGGGGAGGGATGCACGCGTACGGGAAATGCACCATGCACTCAGCCTATTTAGGCTCCGCACTAGTACTGGACGTCTTTAACACGTATGCCGTTATGAGGAGAAATTCCGATGTGGGTGATCGGTGTTGTGAATACGTGTTTCTACACCCTCACTGATAATATCCATTATGGCATTCGTTATTGACCAAATTGTGCTTCACCTACGATATGGATCATCCTGACTTATTTAATTACATTCTGGCTTCGTTACTACAAAGCGACTGGCATGCGCACATCATCCTGACGTATGCACCGCATTTTTCTCAGGATCGAGATACCCTTGGACTAGTGTGCCGTATTCGTGGCAGACTCAGACAGCGTTACCCGGCGTCGGAGTAGGGGCATTGTTGCTGTGGGCATCAAGCGTACGGCCCGGTTTTTGTGTAGTAACCAACCTTGCAATTCATTCCAGTTTGATTATATTGTATAAATCATATAAGCCAGATTATGCATTTGTTAACGTGGCACTACTGTGACAGTTAAGACGGTTGGAGGCGTTGTACTTGATGCGAGAGATGAGCTGGAATGCGCGGTAGAAAGCATTTGCCAACCCGTGGCAAATAAAGCACAGAAATCGACGGGGTGAGTTCTGTAAGCCGGAGATTGCTGTGAGAAGTCGCCGTGATCGTATTGGCAAAGTAAAAACGAAGGAATGCAAGTCGGCGCATGCGCATATATGACTGGTATGCGCGAGACTAGGCTGTCCGATAATGAGGTCAAAATTTGCGACTGCATCACATACGAGGGGCACGCCGTGGGTTGGTATACGAGAGAAGAACTTTTCTATTAAAACTTGACTTTGCCAAATTGCGGTGCAGTATTTCGAACCAATCTTCCACATTATGGACGGGCCATGGCGAGGAACCATCATCATCTCTGTTTATTTTCTCGAGTTTGTAGTGCCAAATAACGAAGCAGGTTGAGATTAAAAGAACGCATTTGAGAACACGCATGGAAAGACGCTATGCTGGTGATGGTCTGCCCTAGATCAAGGTGAAGACAACCCTGGATGAACAATAGTAGCAGGCACATATGTGTCGCAGATTTAGTGCGCTTGACCCAATATCCCGCAAAATAATTTATTTCGCCAAGCAATTATTTCGGGATGGTGGGTGAGTGTTGGGCGGCGGTGTTACGACGACGGATATAGTGGGCTGCGGGCACACTCAAATGGCAATTTCTGTGCCAGGGGCACGACGACAGATGCTCGGAGATATGTTTTTGATTGAACGTGCAAAGGTACACAATTCGGATTTTTATAATATACTGGATCAGGGCCAGATTGAGGTACAAACGATAATTCGGTTCCGAGTTCTGAAGGCTAAACACTTCTCAAGTGCTCTACTTATTCACTCGTCACTCAGGTTGCAGGGTCAACCACTCGAGAGCCGATGTCACACTTCGGCTCAACGTTCAGTTCCCGATCCGATCTCATTTCTAATTCCGATTCGTCATTCTCGATTCAGATGTTATGCCGACAGGCTGACACGATGACTGCCCCACAGTACTGTCATACTACTGTACTGTCATACTGTCATACTGTCATAGCGTCATACTGTCATACTGTCATAACCTTAATATCTGATATTCGATTTCATTGTCTTTTCAACCCCGATGCGAATCTGACCATTCTTCGAGGGTCTGACTGAGTTCCACGATGACACCCCCCACAGTACTGTCATACTACTATAGTGTCATACTGTCATACTGTCATAGTGTCATAGTGTCATACTGTCATACCCCGGACATCTGGTATTCATTCTCATCGTGATTTCAAGCCCAATCTCACTGTCATCGTGCCAATCCCAGATTACCCCCGATGACACACATACGGACGCATAGACATATCGGCTCACGCTGTGCCTCCGGGCACAACTCTCCCCCCCTTAGGAGTGGTCTACCTCCTGGGATCACTCCGCTAAGGTACCCATCTAAGTTCCAGTTCTTAGGTTTTCTGGTTCCTTGCTGTTTCCAGTTCTTAGGTTCTCTGGTTCCTCTTCGAGCATAGTTTGCCTGCCGCTACCAGGGCACCACTTTCAAGAAGAAGGGTGCCACTTGGAATCTAAAGCGGGTCTTCAGTGTCGCGGAGGCGTAAATGTCGGAAAAGTTGTCGTAGCAGGAGTGCTGGCACGGGGTATACACTCGCAGATCGACCTGCTCCAGTCTGCTGCGGGTGAGGTCCAAGCTGAGCAGTCTCTGGGTGAGCACCGGTTGCCCATCTGCACGCACACGGTGTTGAAGTAGTACAGCGTAGCAGGGGCGAGGGTGGTGCTGAGTTCGTCCATATGCAGGTGGGTTTCATGTACTGCGTACCATACATGCAGTAGGTACACACCAGCGGTGGGGGAAGCTGGCGCATCATAGGGCGAAGCCGTAGCGCGTTAGGGAAGCGACCTCTGGGGTTTTCCATGAACCAATGTTTTGGCTCTAGGTAGTCAATGATCTGCAATGCTCGTCGTACGATTTTGTCAGCCTGGGGAAGGTCAGGGGGTCCACCAGTGGTGCGCGCTTGACTGTACTGCCTGCAGGGGGGACTTGCCCAAATAACATCGAAGAATCCAGGCGGGTATTGTCTGTAGTCCCATTGCAGGATGTCACACACATGAGTGGGTTGCCAGATATGGCCGGAGTCGAGGGTCACCACTGAGGCGGAGGGGAAGCAATTTAGGAATTCCCTCTCTACTGAGCCAGTACCGCTGAAAAGTACGAGAATCCTGGGCGTGCGGGTTGTTTTTGCCTGTATTGCCAGCAGCTCTGTCACCAGTGCCAACGACCCATCTTCCACGCGCTCTTGGCGTTCCCACGGCAGGGGGATATCATCTTCCATCTGTTCGAGCTGGTCCAGTTCATCGCAGGGATTGGTGATGAGGTGGGCCAGTGTCATTCCGGCTTGAGCGGAGTGGCGGCCACGCTGCTCGCGTCGCCGAGTGGCTTCGTCGCGGACTTGCGCTTCCATGTGCAGTCTCGCTTGCTCGAATTCACGAAGTTGTTGAAGTGGACTTCCGCGTTCAAATTTGTCACGCGTCCTCCATTGGTCGTGAGCTTTGGAGTAGCCAGTCCAGCGAACCTTCCACTCTTCCACCTCCTTTCCTCGAACAGACCGCACTCGACGTGCAAGGATACGCTCAACGTGTGCTTCCTTCTGACCGTCCACTACCACCTCTTCAGGTACTGCTAGGTGATCGCGTGCGGCAAAAGCATCTTGACCGCTGGTGTACGGTTTGAGGCGATGTTGAGCGAACACGTCGTGAATCCGCCAGTGAGGAGGGAGGCGTAGGCGGTAGGCTACTGGAGCTCCTCTGTCGGCCTCGGGCATGGTCATCTGTATATCGCTGAAGAAGCGTTCGGTCACAGGAACTGGTCCATGCCAGCGCTTGGTCAGTTTCCTACAGATGGAGCGATCCATCACCTTCTCCGTAAGGTGTTTCGCCTCTATCCAGACCAGATCTCCAACAGCATACTCCCGCTGCCCGTGTCTGCGATCAAACTGTTCGCGCTGTCGCTGTTGAGCCAGCTCCAACCGCTGCCTGGCGTCCCGCAGCTGCGACGAAAATTTCACAGCCACTTCGTGTGCGGTGCCTACTCCCCCAGTTCGTCGTCCAGCGGTGGACTGCGCGGCCTCCAGGAAAAGATCCAACTGCGACAGCGGCGAGAACCCGAACACCAGTTCAAACGGCGTGAAGCCAGTAGATTCACTCCTGGAGTCATTGATCGCGAACTCCACGTTAGTGGTGAACAGATCCCAGTCCTCCACATTGGCGTCAACAAAGGACCTGAGCATGTCCTCAATAACCCTGTTGCTGTGTTCCGCCTGGCCGTCAGACCGAGGGTTGTACGGCGTGGTACGAGCCACTTTCACACCCATCAGTCTCATGAGTTCCTGCCAGAAAGCATCTTGAAACCGCGGGTCACGATCAGAGACAATCTTCATAGGCGCGCCATGTAAGCGCCACACCGAGTCAAAGTAGATTCTGGCCACCACAGCTGCGGAGCTGTCGCCGAAGTTCATCGGCACAACGTGGACCATCTTCGTCAGCTTGCAGGTGAAGGCCACGAAAGCATCATTGCCCCTCTCTGATACCGGCAGGCCGGTGACGAAGTCCACCGCGACATCCTGCCATGGCCTGTTCGGGATGCTGTGAGGGTTTAGCAACCCATCCGGGTAAGTTCCCCGCGGCCTCACTGATTGGCACACTGCGCAGGATGCAACCCAGGTGCCCACATCTTCCGCGGCACCACGCCAATAGAAGCGTCGCAGCACCCTCTCCAGAGTCTTGTCTCGCCCAGTGTGGCCCGAGGACAATGACTCATGAGCATGGCGAATCACTACTTCTCGAAGTGGAGAGTCCTCCCCCAGCACCAACTGATATCTCCCTGCTGCGGTCCTCCAAACCACTTCACCCACCAGCCTGAAGTCTTGTAGGCATTGGTGTGGTGCCGCCTTCACTTTCTCCCGCAGCGAACGAAGTGTCCCCTCTCGGGTGTACTCCGCTTTCAACGCACGCAGGAACTTTGAGTCCGACTGCTGGGAGGTTGCGTCTCTGAAGGCTGCTGCCTCACCTGTCCTTATCACAGCGGGGGCTGTTCGCGGGTGCCTCACGCGTGCTGGCTGTGGTTTGGCGGGAGGGGCGTGTACTATCAGAACAGGCCAACGAAGGTCGAAGGCCTTCCCATCTGGGTTCTCGAAGAACTGATTGGGCTCGCCCTTATCATCGTGAGTAGGGATGACCTCCACGATCTGCATATTGGCCTTTCTGAAAAGTTTGCGCCACGCAGGGAGCTTGGACTGGTGATCTGGTAGAACGAAGACTGCTGAGGTGTTTTCTGGGTCTGCCTTCCATTCCGCGATATACTTGTTCAAAATCGCCTCCACCGTAATGTGCTTGGAGTTATATGGAGGGTTACACCAAACCCGAAGGCCCCTCCATTTCTCTGAAAGGCAGTCTGTCCAGAATCTATCCGCCTGTCTGTTGCGGCCGCCAAAGTCACAACAGGCGTCCACATCGAAGGGTCCAAACTTCTCGGCGTACTTCGAGGAGTACTCTGCTCGGACACGCCAATTCTGTGAGTCTTCGGGGGGAGTCTGCCGTTTTTGCGGGTGAAGGACCGGGGATGGAGCTGACTGCTGGGGCGCCTGCTGCGGGGGTGGTGAGCTCACTCGCACCTTCTCAGCGGGCGCCTCCGATGCGTCAGCTCGTGATGTAGGCGTTCGCGTCTTCGGTGACGCCAACTGTGGAGGCGCTGGGGTCGTAGAGGCTTTTCCAGCGCGTGACATGCTCCTCGTTATCCTTATCTGAGGTGGAGCTCTGTCAGGGGGTTGGTGTGGAGCTTCTGTCGGCTTCGCGCTATCAGCTTCAGGCCAGTCGGGCATGTCGAAGTCGAGGTGATCCTCCTTCATTCCCTTATAGAGCTTCGGATTAACGAGAGCGATGGTCTCCCCCATGTCCATGGCCTGTTCCGCCACGGAGAGGGTTTCCACTGCTGAGAGCCAACAGTCAACCGTCTGGGCCCAGTGGGGATGAGCCGCGGGTGGTGAGCTGGAGAAGCACTCAGACTCCAGCGTTGCCAGAGGGTCTTTCGGCAGGTCTGAGGTGGGGTCGATCACTCCTGCCTCCTTCAACCCCTCGCGAACGTCCTTGTCTTTGAAGTCGGGTCTTCTGGATAGGGCGTCTGGTACCAGCAGCAGCGCTCCCTTGATGTACTCCATTCTCGGGACTCCCACCTCCACCAGATCCATGTACCAGCGTGCCTGTCTGCGGCTAAGCTCTCTGCCAGGTTCCATCAGCCATTCAAGGGGGCGGTGATCACCCTGGATGCGGAAGTTGGTGAAGATGAGGTAATGCCGCCAGGTGACGGTGGTACAGTGGTGTAGAGCACCTAGCTCACGCTCGCCGGTGTGATAATTCTGCTCGGCGGCTGAGAACTGGCGGCTCTCGTACGCTATCACGCGCAGCCCAAGACCATCTCCATTGTCTTGCATCAGTACTCCCCCAAGAGCGATGCCGCTAGCATCCGTCTGCACCACGAAAGGCGCTGTGCCGTCTGCGGCACCCTTAATGTTGGGCAAGGCGAGCACTGGCGCTGATGTGAGGGCCTTCTTCAGCTCCTCGAAGGCCCACTGCTGCATGGGACCCCACTCCCAGGGTACGTCCGACTTGGTCAGCCGGGTGAGGGGCTGAGCGATCTCGGAGAAGCAGTGGATGAACCTGCGGTAATACCCCGCTAGGCCCAAGAACTGCCTGACGTGGGTAACCGTCTCCAGTTCGGGCCAGTCCCTCACTGCAGCCACCTTGTCGTGTTGGGGTCTGCAGCCATCTGCGGAGATACAGTGGCCAAGGAACCGCAAGGATTTCTTCAACAGCTGGCACTTGGACCTCTTGAGGAAGACGCCCTTCTCCCTGCATGTCAGGCGCAGTTGTTTGACGTGCTCGTAGTGCTCTGCCGCGGTGTTGCTGAAGACGACCACATCATCGATGAAGATCCGGACAAATGGGAGATGGCCCAAGGCCCGCTGCATCCGTCGCTGGTACTGAGACGGTGAATTCTGCAGCCCCTGCGGCATGACCAACCACTCATATGACCCCATCTGGGTGGTGAAGGCAGTCTTCTCGACATCTCCTGGTGCCATCGGTACTTGCCAGAAGCCATCCACCGCGTCGAACGAAGAGAAGAACTTCGCACCCTGCATCTCGTCGAACATCATCTGGATGTCTGGGAGAGGATACTTGTCCTTAACTGTCTGGCGGTTGAGGAGCCGGTAATCGATCACCAGTCGCAGCTCCTTGGGGTTCCCGGGTTTAGGGACCATCAAACAGGGAGCTGCATAAGGGCTGGAAGAGGGTCGGATGTAGCCCTTGGACATCAGAGTCTCCACGCGTTCTCGAAGTTGGCGGAGTTCCTCTGCGGACTTCTTGTAGATGCGCTGGCAGGGAGGTCCCTTCTTGCTCAGCTCAGGGTCCAGGTTAATGTTGGCTTCATCTTGGGGGTCATGTCTGAGTCCATCGATGTTCGGTAGGGCAGTCGTCATCTCCTTCTTGTACTCCTCACCCCAGAAGTCCTGAAACTTGAGGGTCCACTCGGGGCTCACTTCTGCATCTTCAGTATCCGCAGCGGGTTCGGCGTTCTCAGAGTCGATAGCCGTGGCTGCAAAGGCAGAAGCAGTATCGTCGGGGGACTTCTCGGCCACCATGAGCCAGGCGGGCTGTATCTCCGGGTCGTCATTGCCGCGTAGCGTCTGCGTCTCCGCGTACACCAGGTACTTCTTCAGCTGGGCAGGGGTTAGGAACACCTCATCCACCAATCCCGCGCAGGCCGTGCCCTTCGGAGACCTGTCCCCAGATGCTTTCCCAGGAGAACAGCCTGTGATGGTGACGCGATCCCCAATCTTACCACTGCGGGACTTCCTGAGGAAGGAGACGGAGCCATTCCCTTCATAGCCCAGGGTGACAGGAGAGTGACTGCGCAGCCACCTTCCGCCGAGGATAACATCCACCTGTATGCCCAGTGGTAGGATCCGGAGGGCAAGGGCGTTCTCCGTATAGGTGCCCGTGGTGGTGTGCGTGTTAAACTTGGCGTACGCGGTGGCGCCGGTGATCTTCACAGATCCATCCGCCAGGGTGACTCGCATCTCAGAGCCGGCTCGTGTTGTGAGGCCACATCGCTTAGCGCTCTGCTCCGAGATGAAGTTGTCAGAGGCCCCCGAGTCAATCAGCACCTTGACCGTGTGCCCTCTGAGGGTTGCGTAGAATACCAGCAGTAGCAGTCCTTCTTCATCATGTGCCGCTGCAAGGGTACCCTCGATGTCGGTCTTCCACTGAACTCCCCCATCTGTGCGTATGCTTTTGCACTTGAGGTTGGGGAGGAGGTTGTCCGAGGCCTCGCGGCATTCCTCCAACGTTTGCCTACACGCGGCGTAGAACTCCTCATCCAGCAAATCAACATCTTCAGTCGGATGACTGACGAGGTTGTCTGCACTCGCCGTCAGCAGGGTGCCCGCTGAGGTGCATTCGCTCGAGGTGGGTCTGACATGAGTGGTGTCGCTGGTGGTAGGGCTCACATGGGTGGTGTCACTGGTAGTAGGGCTCACATGTGTAGTGCCACTGGTGGTAGGGCTAACATGGGTAGTGCCGCTTAGTGTGGGGCTCACGTGGGTAGTGCCGCTTGTTGTGGGGCTCACATGGGTAGCGACACTATTGGTGAGACTGCCATGGGTGAGAGGGTCCTCGTCATGCTGAGGGCTGCCAGCAGGGGAGTTGTGGGCGAGCTGGTGGGAGCTCGGGTGGTCAGTTCTCGTCTGAGGGGTCCCAGCTGCTGCCATCTGCTGGGTGAAGCAGAGCGAATTGACCGAGGACTCCTCTTCCATCACCTCAGGGTCTTCAGCGATGGGGTGGCTGTCGAGACAGGGTGGCGCTTCATCCGCTTCATGCGTTCTGATGGTGGTCATCTGTTGGGTGAAGCGAAGCGAACTGGGTGCGGAGGTCTCCTCCGCCTCTGAGCAGTAGGATGAACCTTCGGGGTTTCCTCCCGGAGTGGCCGGCGCGTTATCATGGTGCGAAGATGTAGTCTCTGTTGTGGGCTCGGCCAGCGAGGATGATGGAGGGGATGCTCCCAAGGGGCTGGGACCCAGCTTCCTCATCTTGTACTGGTGTACTGCATGCAGACTGCACCAGGCGCCAGGTAAGCCCACATCTCCCGCTGTCCCAGGTATCGTGCCCACTTCAGTGTCCAGGGTGCAGAGGGATGTCGAAGACCTCGCTGCTGCTCTTCGTGCGCCCTCCTTTTCCCACAGCCTGCTACCTGGGGAAGAGTCTGGACTCGAAGTGGCGATTGCCTTTTGCTGCTCGGCAGGCGACAGCTCTCTCCAAGCCGCGTAGAGGTCGTGGGAGCTGGTGTTAGAGGGTCCGGGGACTTGCTGGCGACCGTCGTGTGAAAGGAGGTGCCACAATGCTATGCGCTGATGGCCCTCCTTGCGATCTTGAGGTTCGCGGGCAATGCGTATCCTCTCTGCCAGCTGGTGGGCGCGGTTCACGCGCTCCTTTGGCGATCGACTCCCAGAGTGTACGCGGCTGCGGACGCGCTCCGACATTTTATCCACCAGGTCCTTGGCAGCCTCTGGAGACTTGCGTAGAGCTCTGCGGACCTTCTGCATGGCGACTTCGAGGGGGAGGGAGTACAGATCTCTCTTCCAGTGCCACGCAGTTAGCCTTTTCCGTGGATCTGCGAGGTTGGACTGATAGATGGGCAGCGGTAGGACAACACGCGGTCGGGGGCGAAGGTCGCGGGGCTCTCCGCGGTTGTTGCCCATAATGGGGGGTCTGTGCCGGGGAACTCGCCGTCCCCTCCGACCCTCGATCCTCGCTTGTGTATAAGCGGGGCCGTCATCAAGAGGTAGCGACGGCTCATCGAAGGGGGTGCTTCCTGCGAGAGGGTGGCTGGACAAGTCATCCCTCGGCGGCGATGGGGCACCAGCTGAGCGGTAGGTGCGTCGCAGGCGGGTCCCAGAGGTGAAGGCCACGCTCTTGGGATGGGGACGTTGGCCCCAAGGGTCTCTGCGTCCTCGGGCGCGTCGGGGTTCCACTGGTTCTGACCGCTTCTCCAGGGCGGAGAGGGTCTGATCATCAGGGCAAGACCTCACTTCCTCGAAGGGCAGGGTCTGGGGCTGGCCGCCGGCCAGTCATTCATCGCTCTCCACCGGGGGAAGGCCGTCACCCTCCACAAGCTCGATGCCCGCAAGGGCCGCCAGGGTCTGGTAGCTCTGCTCGTCCTCACAGGTAGCAAGAGCTAGGACCTCCTCGGAGAACTCCTCTGGGACGCCATCCACCAAGGAGATGTCCTCCTGCTGCTCGATGGCCCAAACGACGGCGGCTACATACCCAGGGGAGTTCGCCAGTCGAGCGGGTGCATTGGCCCTCCACTCCTTGAGCTTAGCCTCGTCCGTACAGTTACGGACGATGTGCTCCGCAGAGCCACAGGCGAAGCACCGGCGGACTTTCGGAGCATCAGGGCGGGAGAGGCCAGGTGGTGGTGGCAAAGGAGTCACTGCCGCGGCGACGGTGGTGGCAGGCCCGTTCTCCAGCATGGCAAGAGCTGGGCGGTTCGAAGAGGGGGTACGCCTGTAGAAGGGGGTGCGAGGTGGTGGGTTAGCGAAGGAAACGGCACGGGGAGGACGGTCTTGAGAGCGTCTCTGAGCCGCCTCCGTGTCAATGTCGCTCTCCACCTCCTCGGCAACTTCCCGAATCTTCAACAAGGCGTTGTGGGTGCCTGGGATGTCGTCAGCGACGGCCTTCCTCTCCCACTCTTCTGGTTTGGAGACATCCAAGTGGATGGCTCTCAGGCGCCGCATCACCTTGGGTGCATATTTCAGCCCCCGGCGGTACGTAGAGAGCATCGACAAGTTGGTCATCTCCACGCAATTTGGGACTCTGCCGGCCAAGAAGTTGACGGAGGCCATGCGGGTCTCCAGTCGCGAGAAATACTCCGCCGCAGTCTCGTTCACCGCCTGCTTCAGGGCAATGGCCTCGCCGTGTGCGTTCTCCAGGTAGGCCTGCGTCAGAGAGCACACCGCCAGATCGCTGAAGAACACATCCAGGTCCCCGTAGCGTTGGTGCCAAGCTTGTTCGGACCCAAAGGTCCCCGCCGCGCGCTCCAAGAACTTCCTCTGCTGGTCTTGAAGAGTGTACTCCTTGAAGCTCCAAAGAAGGCTTGACACACTCGCCTGGTACTCTGATACTGATGGCGTACAAGTGGGAGTGGTCAGTGCTTCGATCACGATGGCCTCCTGGAATACCTTCCGCACCATGTGGGAGTAGTGCTCCAACTGCGTCAGGAGGCCCTCCTTGTCGGCCGATTTTGTGTCGGACGCGGAGCGGGGGAACCTGGTGACGCTCTTGACCAGCTTTAGCACCATCTCTTTGGTCTTGTGCTCCAGGCGGACCTCGTCTGGAGATGCCCGCAGGTTAGTGCCCTGCGGCAGACGGACGATGCCTGGAACAAAGGGGGTGGCGCTGGGAGAGAGCACGGGGTTCGCAGCGGCGGCAGAGTGAACGGGGTTCGCGGCAGCGTAATGGGGGAAACGGGCAGGAGGTGGTGGTCCCGGGGCATGCGCGGGCGGAGGCGCAGGCGCGGGATTTGTGGGGACTGCGGTGGGAGTGGGCGGTAATGTAGGGGCTGATGGTGGTGCGGGGAGTGGGAGAGGTGTATGGAAGGGCAGGGGTGTGGATGGTTGTGCGGCCACCACGCTCATGCTCCGGTACCAATCGGAGTTGCTGACCTCCGACCACGCGGCGAGCCCGTCCTGATCGAAGTTCTGCATCTCCGACTCCCGCGCAGTAGCAGGGATCCACTCCCATACTGGCTGCCCCATGCTGGTAGACCTCACATTGGCCGCGGCTGGGTCCCCCATTGCCATATCCATGACCTCGCGGTCGACCATGAGGACCCAGGTCTCCACGCGAGGGTTGGTAAGGGGTAGGGGTGCATGGTGTAGCCGGCCCCCCATGCGCGCATATGCAGTCAGCGGCGCTCCCAGCAGGTGCATGATCCTGAACAAGATGGCGTCGCCCTGCACCCCAGCCCGGCGGCGTTCGTCCCATGGTAGGGAGACGGTTGCCGCGCCTCGCACACCAGCTGACTGGTGCACCCACAATGACCCACCATCGTGGGTGACGAAGAGGGCTCTGACCTCTGGGTAGTGAGGGTAGGAGGGCTCTGGTGCGGGATCGTCAGGGGGATCCTGAGGTGGATCACTAGGGGGGCCTGGTGGCGAGTCGCTTGAACTGGAGTCTCTGGGCTCTGAGTCGGGATTGCCACCACCGTGCACCACCGTCTCCATCGACTGCCGCCGGCGGGCCACCATCATGTTATGGGGATTTGGCCGGCCCTGAGTGGGAGGTTCGGCGGGAGCGGTCTCAGCGGCGGTCTGAGGCACTGGAGGAGTTACGCTGGCGACGGCGTCTGCCTCGTGTAGATGGTCCGCCGTCAGGCCCTGTGCGCTGCCCTGAGGGTCGCCTGGTGGGGAGGCTCCTGCCGATGTCGTCGCACCAGGCAGCGCGAGTCCTCTCGAGAGCACCGCGGAGATGTCCAGGGCCTGTACTGCCGCTAGGACTTCTCTGCGAATGTGTTCACTTCGGCTGCTCGCGTCCGAGTCAGAGCCGGACCTGTGGGCGGCCCTCCGCCTGCGCTCAGCCCGTGCCTGCGTGCTTCGGCTGGGATGCACTTCATTTTTGTCGCAAGGTTATTTTATTTGTCGCACCGTGCGACAAAACTGCAATTATACCGTGCGACATAAATGAGCGTTGCGCTCATTTCTGTCGCACCTGCGACAAACATGAGCGCAACGCTCATTTCTGTCGTGAAAATTCGCAGAAATCCACAAAATTCACAGAAAATTTTCAGATGACCAAATTTGTATGGACAGGAATAGCAAGGATAACAAATTATGAAAAACAAATCGGACAAACGATTATTTTAATTGCATTCAGGGTGTCGTGTTGAACGGAGGAATTAATTCGCGAAAATTCCTTTCAATAAAATCGCCACACAGAAAGAGAATCGGACCCCATCCCCACCCCATAATCGATGACGATGACGATGACACCCGAATGGTGTCATGGCATAATGATGAGGTCAAACACGCTCGAGAGTTTTCCAGTGTCGGCTTTTGCAGAATCGTGACCGTTTTTGCAAAATCTGTCCGTTTTTGCAGTGGTGAGTGTTCAAATGTCATTTGTTAAATATGCAATTTTAAGAATAACACGGAACGTTTCCCCCGCAGTGTGCCCCTGTCGAGCCAAAACAAGATTACTTCTTAAGATCATGTATTAATCTAAGCAAGAATTTCCTATTGAATATTATCACATATTCCTACTAAGTTTATCGATACGCGCATCACGTAGAATGATACCCGCAATCGCAACTATTGGGGGTTTTAGAAACTCAAAATTCCGTTCGCTATACCCGGATGAACGCGCCAGCCTACAGTGAGATGTATGGTTGACTGACGAGTCTGTCCAATTTATTTCGGAAAGATAACACACACCAGGTGCTATTTTTGCAAACAATTCCCTCACGCGATGCGCATGCTCGCTTGCAAGCGAGCGCGCGAATGAGGGAAGAAATCCTAGCGGAAACGTGGACGCAAATGACATCCGCGTTTCCGCCAGAGCTGTCAGTGCAGTGTCAGATGCTCAAAATATGTTGTATATGCATATGAGATATGCGTGATAAAGCCATGCTGTGCATTATGCGTCGCTGCTGCGCGTGAGTCGAGTCAGCGGACTCGACGAATGACAAAATCATCCACCCCTCTAACGCGCCGCGTCCAGACTCCTAGAATCTGAACGGATCTTGCGCGCGCAAGAAATATGAGGTTCCTAACATACTTTAGAATGCATATGCAAAGTTACGTTGTGTTTGGTAGACGGGATTATTCCAAACACAACGGTCGCTGAAGAGTGACTTACGGGGCGCTCAGTTCAGCGGTCTTAGCAGTATATAATGCAAGCGGATTCTGTTTTCCTCGTATGAAAGTGGTAGTGTTGCGACAAATTCATAATTGGAAATTCCGCATATCTTTGTGGTATAATTGTGAATTGTTAAACTCTCGTTGTCGGCTACGAGCGATCGGTCGAGACAATCCGGGGTAGGACTGCTGATGCTGAGGTCGGTATCCCTCAGATGCTATCGTATCATGATTGGCCGGTAAAGCGCGAGCGCTCGACACAATCCGGGGTAGGACTGCTGACATGGGCAGAAAGTTTTTGGAAAATTTCCAACGGCATAAATTTTGAGGGACAGCTCCTGCGGTGTGGCCTGTTGATGTCACTTTTTTCCAGGAAACCTGTTTCGCTCCTTTAAGGGAAACGAAATGAAAAACAGCATATTTCTGAAAAAGCTGCGAAGCGTCGTTAATATAAACGAATCTTTTTGCGACACGACAAATAAAAAGACCTCGCGACACGAATGAGAGGGTTCCCTTCGGCTGCCTCTGGTCCCCGTGCTGGTGCGGCTGATGTCCGTGCCGGAGTCGGGGTCAGAGTGATCAGGTGCGTGGCTTGGGCCTGGAAGATGCTTGCCATGTGTCACAGGGCCCGAGGATGCCCTTCGGGAACGCCGACGCCGGCGAGTCTCTGAGGTTGTCGCCACCGCGGGAAGGTGACGCACCAAGAGCTGGGTACCGCCCAAGACGTTCTGCTGAACCCCGCTGTCAAGGGGTACCTGCAGAGGGTCCGGCAGGGCCGCGGCGCCGATGCTGATGAAGTGCTGCAGCGATGAGGGATCCGCGCCTGAGTCATGAAGCGTGGAGGTGGCTGGCGCCAGCTGATGGGGCTGCTGTGGCTGCTGCTGCTGCTGCTGCTGATGTTGCTGCTGTAACTGCTGCTGTTGTAACTGCTGCTGCTGTAACTGCTGCTGCATCGGTTCCAGTGGCTGCTGCTGAAGCCACTGCTGTTGCTGCTGCTGGTACGCGAGCCACTGCTGCTGCTGCTGTAGCTGTTGTTGGAACGGTGTGGGGTATGCGCCCACGGGGTGATGGGTTCCCCGTGTGAACGGCACTGGTGATACTCCCCCAGCGAGGGGCGCTGATTGGGGCAATACCCAATTGACGCCGTTCCATACAGCCTGTGCGGGGGTGCCATCCGGCATAGTATAAGGGCGGGGCACCGCTGTGTAGGGCATGGTGGTGCCTGGATGTGGAATGGGGTGAGCGGAAGCGTAAGCGGCGGGCGATGGGAAGGTGAGGGGCGAGAACAATGGGGGGCGTGACGGCTCTGCACTGACCCCCATGCTGGGAAAGGACTCTGATATATGTTGCGACATACTGGCTGCTGAGCTGATCAGATCGCACGCTGGGTGTGGCAAAAGCCACAGGTGAGCAGAAGGTAGGAAGTGCTCGCCTTTATTTATTCACGCAGTGTCGCTTTCGTGAGGGGGGGAAGGAGGAGGTGAAGGTGTAGGGCTGACTTCTGGAGACGGTGGAGCGTCGGCCAAGGTTTCACCAGGGAGCACCGGTATTGCTGGGTGGTAAGGGTCCGGGTAGTTGAAGACGAAAACCGTGAACCCCTGGTAGTACCACTCACGGTAGTGGCGCGCTGGTGGGATAGCCAGGGTGTATGCTGTCCAGGCGCTCAGTTGTCTTCCACCTCGTCGTCTGAAGAGGAGGAGGGGGAAGGAGGACCGCTCCAAGGACCGCTCTGCCAGAAGGCGCCTGCTGGTGGGTAGGTAGGGTCAGGGGGGAATACCCACTTGATGGGTCCTTGTTTCCACCACGCTCTTCTGTATTCTTCTGGCGAAGGGGGTACTGCCATGCACCGGCGAACTCAAAATTTCGCCAGGGCTCCGCGACACAGATTTCAAGTGCCTATGTATGCAGGCAGGGGTCAAGAAACTGCAACCAGAAAGCTCAGCAAGGTCCCAGAAGGTAACCGGACTTCGTACACTCCCAAAATATTCCGGCCAGAGGGTAAACCAGAGGTGTCCAGAAACTGTCCAGGAACTGTCCAGAAGCCACTAAAAGCGCTGTTTTGAGGGGCTTTCCCAACTGCTGGTGGCCGTGAGGGCGGTATTGAGGGGTTCTAGGGTGTCCTATGGGGTCTGGGGAAGGAGTTTTTGGTGGTGGGGGCTACTGTGGGAGGTTTTGGGGTAGGCTGAAAACGGGCTAAAACGGCTATTTTGGGCTGTTTTTGGCTGTTTTTCGCCTTTTTAAGGCTCTAGAAAGTGGGCTATGAGGTTTTCCTGGCTACTATAAACCGGGGAAACCCTTTAGGGTGCTCCCTGACAGTTGTTTGTAGCCTGGGGCAGACTTGGAAGTTAAGATCGGAAAACGAATGCTGACTTTTTTGAGCCTGGTTGGGCCCCCAGTGTTAAGGGGCGAAAATATGAAGTTTTGGAGATGTTTTCCAAAGGATACGGCCGTTGTATACGAAAAAAAATGTACTTACGGAGGCTAAAATTGCGCCCAGATAGCCGGAAGTGCAGCTCTCCCCCTGTATCACAACGGAAGTTTCAAAAGGCCCGTGGGCGAGTTGCGCAGAGGCGAAATCGCAGCACGCTGATACCAAATGTGCCAGGGGCACGACGACAGATGCTCGGAGATATGTTTTTTATTGAACGTGCAAAGGTACACAATTCGGATTTTTATAATATACTGGATCAGGGCCAGATTGAGGTACAAACGATAATTCGGTTCCGAGTTCTGAAGGCTAAACACTTCTCAAGTGCTCCACTTATTCACTCGTCACTCAGGTTGCAGGGTCAACCACTCGACAGCCGATGTCACACTTCGGCTCAACGTTCAATTCCCGATCCGATCTCATTTCTAATTCCGATTCGTCATTCTCGGTTCAGATGTTATGCCGACAGACTGACACGATGACTGCCCCACAGTACTGTCATACTACTGTACTGTCATACTGTCATACTGTCATAGCGTCATACTGTCATAGCGTCATACTGTCATATTGTCATAACCTTAATATCTGATATTCGATTTCATTGTCTTTTCAACCCCGATGCGAATCTGACCATTCTTCGAGGGTCTGACTGAGTTCCACGATGACACCCCCCACAGTACTGTCATACTACTATAGTGTCATACTGTCATACTGTCATAGTGTCATACTGTCATACCCCGGACATCTGGTATTCATTCTCATCGTGATTTCAAGCCCAATTTCACTGTCATCGTGCCAATCCCAGATTACCCCCGATGACACACATACGGACGCATAGACATATCGGCTCACGCTGTGCCTCCGGGCACAATTTCTAAGAATGCAGGAAAGGGGGCGTATAATTTTCAACCGCTTACACCGTCGCTCCAGGATGCTCGCAAACTTGTGGATGGGGATGTGCATGTTGCACGCGTGGGTTCGGAGCAGTCGGCGTTGTGGAGCTGGCAGGTCATGAACGGGGACCTGCTTTTCGGGAAGTGGCCGGTCGAACAGCTGAAAGGGTTGACGCGGACCAGATTTGTTAGGATGACGATGGCTCCACTGTGCGATCAGATGGCTCAGCGTGGGGGGTTTGGTGTAGCAATCTCCGATCTCCAGGAAGCATGTAAAATCTGGGCATCTGGGAAAATCCTAAATAAGTGCATGTGGATATTGCGGGTACCTGATGTGGGTGTACAGTGTAGTCGATTATTAGCATTTCTCACGTAGTCTATATGCGAGGATAGTGGTCAAAGAAATCATCTCAATGATACACATGTGCATACATTTATGCAGACACATACTAGCATACGAACTAACATTTAAATAACTTTTGGCAGACAGTTCTTTTTCAAATTAAACACAAGCTCTCTCTCTCTCTCTGTGACGAGTAACCAATAAACTACGAGTCAAGATGTCATTACACAATACTTTGAAGAGAGTTCAAGCATAGATCTCGGGCGTTGACATATGTGACTGAATGTAAGCTAACATGCTGTGAACATTATGTGTTTCGAAGGTTGCGCCCTCTTTTTCCAAGCAGCTCGCACATGCTGCTGCAAGCCCCATGGCAAAGGCATCCGGGACGGTGCCCGCCCCACGCGCCAAACAATATGCCATGATACCCGCACATGTATCACCAGCGCCAATGGGATTCACAGCCTGCCCACGACCAGCTCCCCGTGATTTTTAAAAAATTCTGGATTCTACCCAAAATTCGAGGGGACAAAATGGAAGCGGGGACGGTGGGGGAGGGGCGGGAGGGGGAGGATATGTAGGGGAAGGCAGGGGTAAAACAAGAGAGAAGGGGACGAAGGAAGGATCAAGGAGGAAGGAAAGATTAGCAATGGGGAACGTCAAGGGTAGGGGTCTGAGGTTTGAGGGACAATCGTACGGTATCGACAGCAAGTACCCTAGAATAATTGAACTGGCCTGCAATTTCCTGAACAGACACCGAGCAACTTGCAAAAGGGAGCAAATAATGGGTGACCGTTGGGTGCGCGTTGCGGTTCTCTTAACGGCGGTGCGGGAGATTGCAAAAAAACCGAATGCTCAGAGTGGCGCGCCTGAGATGCAGGAAACAAGGTCACTGCTTCCGCCAACATCCAGCAGACAGGGGTTGCCAATTTGTTGCATGGACATGCAGTTGGAACGCATCGAATACTTGCAGCAGCTGTAACAAGCATATTCAGACGTGTACACATCAAACATAGATACGGCGTGTGGAGTGGGCGGTGCTCACCTCCAGAGGAGGGATGGGGAGAAGTTGCTTCGTGGTGGAGGAGTACATTGTAGCAGCGCTCGCCCCATCGGTGACCGCTAGCCAGGCGGAGGCTCCAAGATACTCCTCGAAGCACCTCTTGGCCGCCTCATCGGCGTTGGATGCGCCCGTGAGCTCGAGAAGCTCATCACAATTGATCTGGAGTTCAGCAACCACCTTCTGTTAAGTGATACCGTGATTGTGCTACGCGTTGTTCCACACTTCGTGCCAATGACACTTGTCAGGGGTGATGTTAAAGATTTGAATCGTCACTACAGGGAATTCTGACCATGAGCACGTGGCAGACACTCTGCACCTTGAGGACATGATGCGGGCGCCTTAGCTCCACCATGGCGGCCTCACCACGGGAATGTGCCATGGCAAGCGCGCAGGAAGTGGCCCTCGCCCTCAACGGACAAGACAGGAGTGCCTCGTCGTGGGTGTGTGACAGGAGTGACTCACACGGAGCAAGTTGCAAGGGTCTGTCTGCCTGTGGCTTATTCCAAGAGCGCCTCGCCTGGCCTGGAGCGTGTGACAGGGGCACTGCTGCTTCTGTGCGTTACAGAGGTGCCTCATCGTGCGCGCGTTACAGAGGGGCCTCATCGTGCGCGCGTTACGTAGGTGCCTCATCGTGCGCGCGTTATGGAGGTGCCTCATCTTGCGCGCGTTACAGAGGTGCCTCATCGTGCGCGAGTTACAGAGGTGCCTCATCGTGCGCGCGTTACAGAGGTGCCTCATCATGCGCGCGTTACAGAGGCCTCATCGTGCGCGCGTTACGGAGGTGCCTCATCGTGCGCGCGTTACAGAGGTGCCTCATCTTGCGCGCGTTACAGAGGTATCTCATCGTGCGCGCGTTACAGAGGTGCCTCATCGTGCGCGCGTTACAGGGGCGCTTGCCTTTGATCATGGCTAGGGACACCTCGCTTGGAGTGCGTTATACGAGCGCCTCGCCTGGTGCGCGTTCCAAAAACGCCTCATATGGAAAGTGTCACATGCCACCTCATTTGCAGGGTTGCCTCCCCAAGATAGTCCTAGAGGGACGCCTCACCTTGAGCACGCTCACTTTGCCCGTGTGGAGCACTGTTTCCACGTCCTTGTACCCGTCAAGCACGACACTGGTGTCGTTGGAAGCCGCCTGTCTCAAACCACCACCGCCACCACGCAGGGCGTCACTTGCCCGACGAACACGTTGCTCGTCTGATTTGAGCAGTCCTCGAGCAGAGCTATGCGAAATCGTGGAGAGCTACCCACGCGGCCTCCCGTGCAGCACCGCTCCACAGCATGGAAAGCTACCCACGCGGCCTGCCGTGCAGCACCGCGCCACAACATGGAAAGCTACCCACGCGGCCTGCCGTGCAGCACCGCGCCACGGCATGCTACCCACGCGGCCTGCCGTGCAGCACCGCGCCACAGCATGGAAAGCTACCCACGCGGTGCCGTGCAGCACCGCGCCACAGCATCGAGATCTACCTACGCGGCCTACCGTGCCGCACCGCGCCACAGCATGGAAAGCTACCCACACGGCCTGCCGTGCAGCACCGCGCCACAGCATGGGGAGCTACATCGAGGCTTGCCGTGCAGCACCGCGCCACAGCATGGAGAGGTGCCCACGCGGCCTGCCGTGCAGCACCGCGCCACAGCATCGAGAGCTACATCGAGGCCATCCCCATAGTCCAAAAAGCTTCGCCCGGGTGAAAACAGGGCGAAGGCGAGCTGCGCCATTGAGCAGCTCGTAGCCAATCGCGGGTGTGGTGTGCGGAGCACCTGCGCCACCTCGGCATAGAATTCTGTCGTGACACCCGGAGGACATGTCCCACTAATGGCCACGGCTTTGACGTGCTGCATGGCTGATTTCACCTTGGCCAACATCTCTTCTGCCACCTCAGCGTCAATCGTGGCTGAGGGGTCCACAAGCTCGGTGGCGGTGCCGGAAGCTTCACAGATCACAGTCGTGGCAGTGCGCGTCGCGGCAGGCACCTGCGCGGTTACCTGCGGCCCGAGCATGGCTTCCAAGACACGTCAGGGGGCAGCCGCAAGCGACATTCCACAGCAAGCGCGTTCCCATCCTCCAATCACGCGGCGGAACCAGAGGTAGCTTGGCGCTTGATCGTCAGAGGGCTCACCAGGTCAGCAGGGCCCACGCCCACCAGGCCTGCGAGGAGACCTTGCCTACCTGGCAGAGTCCGAGCTCCAGGAGCTTCTCCTCCAGAAATCGGCCGCTATCACCGCCCAAAAATTGAGCCAGCACCACTGTTCCCATCGCGCAGCTCCCAGCTGCCCGCGCCGCACCCTGTCCTTTGCCCCCCACCGAGAAGGCAACTTTGCTCGCGCGGCACACCTTACCCTGCGCAAGCAACCTCACCACCGCCCTTGCACTAATCCACAAGGCGCCCTTGGGACCTCAGCGGAGGTCCATGCACAGCGCGGGCCGCTGGCTGGCAGGCGCCTGCACAGAGCGGGCCGCTGGCTGGCTGGCGCCTGCACCGAGCGGGTCGCTGGCTGGCAGGCGCCTGCACAGAGTGGGCCGCTGGCTGACAGGCGTCTGCACAGAGCGGGTCACTGGCTGGCAGGCGCCTGCACAGAGCGGGGGGTAAGTGTGTAAACTCCGTAAGTTTTGTGTGTTCACACTATTTTATTTGTGTACCCAATCCACGTGGTGTGTCACTCCACATATCATGCGTTTCTACTTATAAACAAATGTGTCATCGGCATTCCGCGTCATCGTCATCGATCAGTCGCCCCCTTCACGGGAAGAAACATAATCTGCTTGCACTCCAGCGCTGCATTTCCCTGGTTCACTGCTAGACCGTGAACCCGTAAGTCACTGTGCAGCCGCTATTGTGTTCGGTATACTACGGTATGCCGAACACAATAGAACTTTGCATATCATTACTTACGTGTATCACGAACCACATATTTCTTGCGCACGCAAGATTCGTCCACGAATCAGGACGCCGGACGGTTATTGTAATGGGCGTGATTCGAGCCAGCCATCTCGACTCACGCCCAGCAGGGACGCATACTGCACTGCATGTGCATATCACGCATATCATATGCATATAAGGAAACAAATCTGAGCTTCTGACAGTGTACTGCAACCTCTAGCGGAAACGCGGATGTGCAGAAACGCGTAGGTCAACCGCCACGTGTTTCGAGCCAGCCATCTCGTCTCACGCTCAGCAGGGATGCATATTGCACATCATATGCATATTGCACATATCGTATACGCATAACAAACCAGTTCTGATCATCTTGCAGTGCACTGTCAACTCTAGCAAAAACGCGGATGTCAACCGTGTCCACCTTTCCGCTAGGGTTTCTTCCCTCATCCGCGCTCCCGCTTGCAAGCGAACAGGCGCATCGGATGAGGGAAGCGTTAGCAAAAGTAATATGTTATATGTGTTAACTTTCCAAAAAATTTTGGACAGACTAAACGGTCAACCACAGATCTCGCTGTGGGCTAACGCGTTCATTTGGGTATAGCGGGCGGAATTTCAGGAATTTGAAACCTCCAGTAGTTGTGGAATAGGTTATCATTCCACGTGAAACGGGTACACATGTACTCAGTAGGAATATGTGATAATATTATGTAGCAATAGGTTACTTAGATTAATGGGATAAGTCTACATCGGGGGCCGACATTTCATTTTAATCCACATCGAGGGCCGACATCTCATTTTAATCCACATCGGGCAGACACTTCATTTAATCCACATCGGGGCCGACATTTGATTTTAATCCACATCGGGGCAGACGTCCATTTTTAATCCACATCGAAGGCCGACATTTGATTTTAATCCACATCGGGGCTGACAAGCCTAAACGTTTCACATCGGGTGTAGACATCTCATTTTAATCCACATCGGGGGTGACATTTCATAGCATGCGTAGACAGAAGACACGCGCAACGATATAATGTAAATGAAACATAACTACGCAAATTCAACCGGTAGATATGCAACTCGTATTACGATGAGCATATCTACCGGTTGGATTTGCGAAATAATGTTTTTTGGTGCCGCAAACGATGAAAGACTGTCTTGTTTGGCGAAACAAAACAGTTTTTCACTGTTGGACGCTCCAAAAAACATTATTTCGCAAATCCAACCGGTAGATATTTTCATCGCAATATGATTTACATATCTACCGGTTGGATTTGCATAGTTATGTTTCGTTTACATTATATCCTTACGTTGAATGTAATGCATACCCCGATGTGGATTAAAATGAGATGTCTACACCCGATGTGGACTAAAATGAGATGTCGCCCCCCGATGTAGATTAAATGGATTCGACCCGATGTGAACAAAATGACATGTCTACGTGTGGACCAAATGGGTGTTGATGTAGTTAAAAATGAGTGTCTACCCCGATAATGAATTAAATGAAGTGTCTGCCCCGATGTAGATTAAAATGAAGTGTCGGCCCCCGATGTGGATTAAAATAAGATGTCGGCCCCCGATGTAGACTTATCCCATTATACATTATGTTAGAATTGTTTACTTTCCTAGACAGGGGCAAACTGCGGGGAGAAAGCGCTTCGCCTGAAGCTAAAATTGCATATTTAACATATCACAATTGAGCATGGAAACTGTTGGAAGCGACATTTACTGTTGAACAATCGTAAAATGCGACAGTCGAAGTCACCGACACAACGACGGCGACAGGTGCAAAGCATGACATTCGTCATGCCAGCCGAGTGAGAGATGCACATGCGAATAGTAAATCTGTGAAATGAAGCGGCGGGATTTCTATGGGCAAATTCGCGAATGACCGATGAAGCAAGAAATTTTATGACACTATGGAGTATAAACACAAAATAAGTAGACTAAAAACACAACGTGGAGTTCAAACACAAAACTTACGGAGTTTACACACAGCACCCACAGAGCGGGACGCTGGCTGACAGGCGCCTGCACAGAGCGGGCCGCTGGCTGGCAGGCGCCTGCACAGAGCGGGCCGCTGGCTGACAGGCGCCTGCACAGAGTGGGCCGCTGGCTGACAGGCGCCTGCACAGAGCGGGCAGCTGGCTGACAGGCGCCTGCACAGAGCGGAACGTTGGCTGACAGGCGCCTGCACAGAGCGGGCCGCTGGCTGACAGGCGCCTGCACAGAGCGGGACGCTGACTGACAGGCGCCTGCACAGAGCGGGCCGCTGGCTGACAGGCGCCTGCACAGAGCGGGCCGCTGGCTGACAGGCGCCTGCACAGAGCGGGACGTTGGCTGACAGGCGCCTGCACAGAGCGGGCCGCAGCGCCTGCACAGAGCGGGACGCTGGCTGACAGGCGCCTGCACAGAGCGGGCCGCTGACAGGCGCCTGCACAGAGAGGCGCGGGGGCACCCCGGACCTGCTATCGCGAAGGGCAACACACGTTACGTGGACTTTTGAGTGGCGGAGTGAAGCGGCACTTGCCTTGCTCAGCTCCGGAAGCCACATGGTCTTCTGGAGGGCTGGGTTGAGGCCTAGCACCATGACCGACGCCTCCCTCGGCCGCACGTTCTCCACCGCCTGCCGCCCAACTCCTCCGGCCGCACACCCGACAATGAGAGTCTTTGCTCGCTCGCTTGAAAGGTATGAAGTGCTCTGGGCTTCGCAATTTAGCAATTTGGCTATTTCGACCACGCACCTTACGCCACGTCATGGCGTATTCTCACATGCAATAAGTGATAGCATTGCGCTCGAATCCACCCGAGCATCGCCACCTAACAGCCCCACACGTACCGGGCGATGGCAACGCGCTACAGGCTACCCTAATACCATCAACATATGTTCTCGCGCGTGGGGAACCGTGGAAGGCCACCCTACCACTGGTAGGAAGCCTCCGTCACGAGGGAACTCGAGCACCGCGGCAGCGTGCGAGTAGCACTCCTCGAGGCGCCGCACATTAGCGCCGTCGACGCGCTCGTAGTGGCTCTCGGCCTCCGCGAGCGACTTGCCCTGGTTGGTCTGCCGCGTCAGCATGCGCGCCTTGATGGTTGGCTGATGGCCCCGCACCATTACCCCGCTGTCCAGCGAGCCGCTCACCTGCAGCCACCGGATCAGCGTTAGCGTTCAGCATGATCCACCGCGACACCCCCTAATCTACGTCGTGAGAATATCACACATGGGGGGTGTATGGGAGCCCCCAAATGGTATTTGTGGTTAAGGGGTGTTAGGGTTTGGGACTCATTCGTCCACAGCATAGCGAGAGGCAGTGGAAACCAACTTAAACGTGCCGCTATTTCATCAGGGCGAAGCAACACACAGAGGATACAGCGAAACAAGAGAACATTGCTCGAGGTCCCCGCAAAACTGCTGCAGAGGGGCATTACTACAGCCCCTTATAGTTACTCACCTGACTCCACATTCCATCATTGTAGCCCACAACAAACAGTCCCTCCACCAGCACTACCTCCACATCCGGCCCCACCAGCACCCGCCCTGCAACTGGGTCATGCAGGTTGCGGTCATACTCCGGAAGTGCCACAGTTTCCGCCTTGGCGCCAGCTTCCGGATTCGCTAGGCGTTGCAGATCTGCCACCAGTGCGCCCACGTCGAAAGAAGGCGGTGTACCCTTCAAACGTCGAAGGGGCACGGTCTCACTTGAGTTGGGATCCTGAACACAATACGCAAGTCATCAGAAAATACTATCTGAATCTGTTCCCAACTTGCAGCACTCGGCAGCATGCCACCCCGCAAGTACCATGGCATTATGACCCCTCCTCACAGGTGCCTATGGCAAAATATCCATGACCTACTACCGTGAGGCGTGAACAAAATATTCAGCACTCTTGACTACACATAGCAAATGCCTAAAACACTTGGTTCCCGAAATGTCTGGTTTGAATTTTTATCTAATAAAATGCAATACACTGTGGACATCGTCTACCCTGAAAGGGAAAATAGCAACCAGGAACCAAACAAAGTGGTCTCGCTGTGCACAGCATCGGCATCCATGATGCAATGCATGCAAAATACAGCAGCACTGGGACATGCGAAACTTCACTCGACCCGTTCCTGCATCTTCGTGACTGGACGGGGCAGCACAGCCTACAGCCCGTGTGTTTCATGAATCGCAACAATTGCAGAGTCGGGTTGGCAACACCGCAGTATCCCACTCTCCGCAAATATATGGCAAGGGATAATCCGACGGTGGAATCAGGATGTCATATCGGCGTCATCCGTCGTCCGCAATAGCCGGCAAGAGTCGGGCGATAGCACGCGCCATACACGGCGATTACAAACACCTAACCCTTGCAGTTTGGAGGGAAAGCAGACTTACTGTGCACACTCCTGCACCAACATGCTGCACCCTCTCCCTCGAAGGTTTTTACCTGAACCATCTTAGCATCCAACACATCGTTCGGGAGATGATATGCGTCCATCCCCAGCACTTCGCAGCAACCTGGCTCCTGACGTGGAGGCACGGGGCAACCAGTTTTGGGACCGTCACTCCGACAAGCCCCTGCCAAGGTTAGCAGACGCGCAACTCCGAGGAGCTGATGCGGCGAGTGGCGGCATACTATGAAACACGCAACACGCCAGCAGAGAAGTCGCACCAACAGATTCAAAGCTTCTCTTAAAATCTTGGCCAGCGTCGTCTTCCCTGCACCGTCCGCCGCCCAGCCGGGTCATACTGGCGTGGCAGGCAAATAGCCGAGTTCAAGTCCTAGCCAAACACTTAACCGGCGTTCCTCTCGCGAGGGCGGCGTTGAGTGTCCCACCCGAGCCTCCACCGCCTCCGACGCCAATCAGCACACGGTGGCGGCCATCTCGCCTCGCTTCTCGGCGAGTCTCGCGGATCCACTCGACCAGCGGAAGCACCGTGCTATACACTTCTTCAGGGGAAAGAGCAAGCTTCACCCCGATGCCGTCAGCCTGCAGGTCGACCTCGTGGAGCTCCGCCGCCATCTGCTTCAGGAGCTCATAACGCGCCTGCGATGATTACAATGCATTACATCAGCCCAACCAGTCGTGGAATTGTATTTGTGCGCAGCAACCGGCCACGCTGGGACCGTTGTGCTGCGGAGACCTTTTAAACGTCCGCCAAAACCAGCAGAACGTAGTTTCGACTCGCGGTTGCGCAGTGCAGACAACACAAGAGCGAGGCACACCTATCTCTGCTCAAAAACTGAGAAGACCCTCGATCAGTGAAAAAGAAGCAGCCGTTGTCTCAGTCGTGGCAGGCCCTTACTGCCAGAAGGAGACACGTGGCATTTCGTACGTGCCCTTCTACCTTTATGCAGTCAAGTGCGCACAATCGGGGGGGAAGGTGGCGCTCATGGCCTGAAGAAGGCGAGGCGCGCAGTGGTCCAGCTGTAAAAGAACATACGCCACCCACTGTTGTGCGCAAAACCCTAGCTGCGTGTGCTCCCTGCATGATCTCGACGGCTGAGCCAGATGGCTCGGGAACAAGCGATGGTTTGATGGCATCAGAAGTGGCAGTGTGCAAAGTCTAGTTCAAATTCTAGAACCAATACAACGAGGTGCAGCGACCCTTAGGCTTCCACCTCCTTCGCTGTGCCGTTCAGGATGGTCAGAGTGTGCGGGTTCTGAAAGCAGGACACGACAGAGCCTCACCACCGGCGGCGGGGGAAGCCTAACGAGATGCCATAGGTTGTCCGTGTCTTCAACGAGGTCCCAGTCAACGGCAGCATCTCCCGCACATGCCTTGATGGACCGGAGGTTGGCCGTAGATCGCCGTGGCATCGTCGAAGGGCGCAGTGAAGTTGCTGGGCGCGAAGGAACGGCGGTGACTCTTGAACTGCCAAGTCCAACATTGTTGCTCATGGAAGCTTGAAGTGCAGGCACCGCGGTCCTAACACGTGCCTTCTGCCAAGCGCACCACTGGTTAGTGCTCCTGCCGCTCATGCTGCTTGCTGCTTATGGGACATCTTTGACAGTGCAACAGATACCTGCCCCCTGACCACGCGCTTTCGATAAAGCTTTCACATCTTCAAAGTGTGTATGGATGATAATGGGGACTACTCACATCAAGTACGCCATTGTGCAAATAAACGAATTGTGTACTCTAAAGCCCGTTATACAAGACGACAAATAAACGCGATTTCCCTTTTTGTCCAAGAATTTTGAACTAAGATGTTACAGCGGAAAAAAAACTTGCGCTTGAGAAAATTGAGCCGTTAAATTTCAGTGATGGCAAGACCAGTATTTGCAAGATCAGCCTCGAATCCTAACGGAACTGGTTGAGGACCTCATTCAGACGGCTACAGGAAAAGGATGAACGGGCACCTGAGCAGGAGATGCGGTTTGCCAAGAGTGGCGTTCACGCTCAAGATACCTTCGATCCTTAAATCTCAACCAATGACTCCCAAGGCGTGCTGCAGCCATCAAGCTATACTATATCTATATGAAAGGAGCAGTACTAGTCTGAAATCCGACACCACCACAGAATTTCCTGTTCTGATACCTATGTAAGTCTATAGCGGCAGTTTTCGACAACGAATTGAACAATTCTAGCACCGAATGACAATATCCGGATGAGATTTTTTTACGAACTTGTAGTTATTCATGAGATATGTAAATACGATACTTGTCTGCCGTTGCCTAAAATGCTAATTTCTGGTTGGTCCAACTCGGATGACACGTCTGCGGACAAGGGTTCTTGTCAAGCCGTGCTATATAATTTTATACAGGAAATAAAAAGCAAAATTTTAAAATTTTAAAAAGAAAATATACAAAATAGAATTTTCGAATTTCGAATATAATAAAATAATTTACTTGAGAAAATATCCTGAGGAGCAGAAATGTCGTATTCCATTCCAGCTCAGCTCCCCTGCCACGCCCGCGCCCCGGCGACCCCCCCGGCTCTCCGGGGCGGCCCACCGAGGCGCCTACAGTATACCGCGGTAGACTATAGTGAAATTCAGTAGCATACTGTATATCTGCATAGTGAAGTTCAGGTATGCTACTGAATTTGAATCCTGTAGGGCTCTATTGAAATTCCTATTGAATTCTTGTAATAGTCCTGAAATTCTCACGGGGAAGCTGATTCCCCCCCCACTGTATGGGGGCCTGCTTCTCCCTGTTTCACCCCTCGCCGTGTGTGTGACATGTGACACCCATAGCCGTGACACCGATCCGTGACCTGCTAGTTAGCCTCCGTTATTGCTAACTCTTCAGTTTTATGTTATCACCGTTCCGAGCACCCGGCCCTGCGTGTTTTCTGTGCTTTACTGCCTATATCTTTACCCGTTATAAATATATAGCCAGATCATTCTTCCTATAAGGTTATCGGTCCCGTACCGCGCTAGTGGTGCTCACAACATTTTACTCGCTTCGGCCTCATCACCGATTCTACATCCGTACTTATCCGTTCTAATCCGTCAGCGGTTTGAAGACATCTCCGTTACCGTCTTTGCCCGTTCGAGTACTCCGCCTACCGTTTGTGATTGGTGGTTTACTTTGCCGTTCAAATCCGTTCTTATCCGTTACCACTTTTGTCGAAATTCTGGCATCTTACTTCGTTCCAAGCATGCCTCAACAACGTCAAAATGTCCTTGCAGAGGCTATGCGGTCTGCAAGGCGGACTGGCGCCGCATCCCCGCAGTCCTCGCCGTCATCAAACGCCAATTCACCTGGCACATCGCGTCCAAGGAGGATCGTGACCACCGCCTCCTTGCGTTCGCGGCCATCGTCATTACGGCCATCGCCGACTGCTTCCATGTTCTTCAACGACCCGTCAGTACTTTCCTCCACTCCGGTGGAGGAGGGGAGGGAAAATGAGTACCTGGAGCAGATGTCGTACGCTTTCACCTACTCCACCGACATCGTCACCATTTTGCGCACTGGAGGGTACAACCCTAAACATGGTTTTACGCTCGACAACGAAACTGCCGACACCGATTTTACTGCCCTCCTCTCCGCGCTCCGTCATGTTCTCTTCCCCGTCTCCTTCGCGGATTTCTCCAAGATCCTCGACCTCGGGCACGATTATGACTTCTACCACGTCGTCCTAAACGAGATCGTGTTCACCGTCTTACCAGTGGTGCTTCGTGGTACTGCCTTGGCTTTGTACACCGAGGCAGCACGTGATCACCCTGGGGATGGACGCTACATTCTTCAGCGTCTGAGGTACGAGGTGGAGGGAGTGCCGGATTCCGACACGGACCGTTTTTGGGTCAAAATGCGTTCCACCATCATCGACGAGAACAACGACCCCGCCCCCCAACTTACCACTATCCGTGACTTGGGCGACAAGCACGCCCGCATCAACAACGGTTACAACGAGGAGAAGCGCGTCAAGGACTTGTACCACATCCTCACCGCCTCCGCCAAGCAATCGCCCTTCGTGACCCCGTTGTACGTCCCCATCATCCGTGAACTCCGTAGTGGTGCGCAGTTCTCTTTTTCCACGTTGTGCCTACGTGTGCGCACGGTGTGGATGGAGGGAGGAATTGTCTTTCGCCACCCCCGACGCCGACACCGTCCCCTCCTCTCCGCCTGGTGGTGGTGGTGGTGACGGTAGGTGCCCGTCCAAAGAAGCCCTCGTTCAACTCCGCCTCCGCCCATCGCGAGCCGACCCACGCCATCAAGCCCGTGGGTGAGTGGCGACCCGAGCCGGCTGGCGCCCTCATCATGCGCTGGAAGGGTGTCGGGTACCCGTGCATCCTCTGCTTTCGGTTGTGGGGGCTCACCGACGCTCACCACGACACCAAAGGCATTTGCCCCTTCACGTGCAAGGAGGCCTACAATGTCTCCCGTGTCCCCGACTCCGCTCTTCCAGCGGGCAATCGACCGCTGCCGCGTGAGTTTGCTGCCGCCCTCGCCTCGTTCCAGGGGGCTGGTGGTGCCACCGCCCAGTCTGTGGTGCTCGCGGAGCAGCAGCCTGACCCGCCGCCGGATGCGGCGGTAATGACCTTCATGGCCCCTCCGGCCGACCCGCCTCCATCTCTCGATCACGCGCCCGCCGCGGACTCCGGCGTGCACTCCGTACCGGCCGATGGTCCCAACGCGGCAGGCATGCCGCAGCACGGGGGGAGTCTGGACTTCGCCTTCGAGCCCGAGCCGATTGCGATGCTGGGTTTCGCCGATGGAGAGGAGGATTGGCCAGCCTTCCGTGAGACTCCGTGGATTCCGCCGATCATCGACAGCTCGACAAGCCGTCAGAAGACCTTACAATGAGCCATGCAACTCCACCTAGATTCAATTCACTTGCTACACAGTGCCCGTGCTTGTTTACTACTAGTTGGGCCGCTGGCTCCAGACACTAAGTGACATTGAGTTTAGGTTTTAGGGTTTGCTTGCTTCGGGATGTCCACTCGCACCTTCGGGGTGAGGTGGTGTCACGGGGAAGCTGATTTCCAGGGCACATATCTTCCTAGAATGACTCTCGGCCCGGAATCAAGAAAAACACGTGTTTTTGCTAATTTTCAAATGTTTTCCATACTTAAGGATGAAAAATCGACCGGCCCGCTTTCGGCCCGGAGCTCTTTTTGGGCGCTGCTCTCGGCCCCGGGCCGGCCAATCCCCATAAGATATGTGCCCTGCTGATTTCCCCCCCGCCACTGTATGGGGGCCTGCTTCTCCCTGTTTCACCCCTCGCCGTGTGTGTGACATGTGACACCCATAGCCGTGACACCGATCCGTGACCTGCTAGTTAGCCTCCGTTATTGCTAACTCTTCAGTTTTATGTTATCACCGTTCCGAGCACCCGGCCCTGCGTGTTTTCTGTGTTTCACTGTCTATATATTTACCCGTTACAAATATATAGTCAGATCATCCTTTCTATAAAATTCCTGTAATTCCTATCTCTTAAACGTTGCAGACCCTCTATAGAGGGGTAACTTTTTTTCAGCTATCTGTATGACTCACCGTGGGCGCGGTACTAGGGGGAGTCATGCATGAGATGGCTCATATTAATCGTCGAGAGTTGAATTTTCTTTGGTCCTATCGGTGGGCGACGAAATCCCTATTCCACGCTTCAAAATGCGCCACAACTGCCTTGAAACCACGTTGAAAACCACCCGAAATTCGAGGGTGCGGAGGGTTAACTAAATATTTTGTGTTTCAGCGAATTTTTCTTTTTCCACTTAAAATTTGGGACCGAGCGGCTAAAGCGACTTTATTCGAGTGTCCCAAAAGGTACTCGAAGTGAAAAAGCGCCCATCGCTCCGGTCAAGTCGCCGATATCATCCACTCCATGTGCACCACCCCTCAAAATTTGGAGTGCGAAGTGGGCTCACTTTCGATCTCAGCTCATGGGAGGCATGCATTTGGCGAGGACCGTGCACCCTGGCATCAGAACGATAGATTAGAGTGCCCATGTGGACCCCCGCCCCATGGGCCCTTCATTCTAGCTATTTCCGAGGTGTACAAGGCGATGAAAGATGGTATGACATGGGTATGACACCCTATCATACCCGTGTCATACGGGGTATGACATACCCTTTGACCGCCCTATACCCCCGCAAGATGCGAATTAAATAACACCATACCTTGCCCCCCCAAAATATATGTCAAAACCCCCAAAATGAGCCAGGGTATGCATGAACGCCCCACGATTGCGTCACGAATTCCGTAAGCTCAATTTGTCCACTGCGGGGCTCGATCCCGGGACCTCGGGCTTGGGTGCCCAAAAAGCTTATGGGAAACGAGCTAACCACTGTTCCGCGTTTCTGTCCGCCCCCACCCACGCGTGGGTGGTATGCCATTCCTGGCTATATGTACCCGAACCTTGTCGAGAAGTGCAATCTACACCGTTGACCGATATGAAATCTTAACCCTCCATAGAGGGTTAACTCGGAAACGTTTAAGAGATAGTGAAATTCAGTATGCTACTTATACCCTCCTGTCTCCGACGGAGGACCCATGCGGCGTTTAATGCGTGTACGTGTACGTCCGTCGATGATAACACACTTTTGTGATCAGGTAGGTGGTCGCCAGGTTTTATGACATGTGACGCAGTCCGCAAAGCTCCCAGAATGAAAGTTGGTGACAGTGTCATGAGCGTTGGGAATTATACACAGGAGCTCGCAGAGCTCGAGCTCCCAGATGGCTACTGTACTATCCCGAGATCCTTGTGGGAGGACCTAGATGGCTACTACCCCGTGTTGTGGTACTGTCACAAGTACCAATAAGAATCCCATGTAGGGTGCACTAGATGAGGGTATATCGGTTAAACTAAGGCGTTGAAAATTCATTTAGGACCCTTTTTGGCTATTACCCTTCGGGTGGCTTAAGCCACCCTAACAGCGATTTAGGGTGGCTTAAGCCACCTTAACATTTTCAATTATTACGGGAGCTATCGGTACCGGAAGCTAGATTTTTTTAGCTCAAAATGACGGCGGCATTGTCTTCTTTTAGACACTATGGGCACTATTAGGCGAGCCCAAGTTCCCGGTGAGCAATTTTGGGAAGTATACAAGAGGGTGCAACATTTAGTAAAATTTGAGCGATTTTCCCGGTTTTTTGCATACCCATGCTACTTCAACCGAGATTTTGAGGGTCAAGATGACCTCGGATCAAACTTTTGGCAAGACACTGCAGAAAGAGCAGCTCGAGATCTTGACAACATGGGTCTCCAAATTTTGAAAGCGTCTTAGAGGAAGCCCCCGGTGAGCTAATTAGCTTAAGGTGGCTTAAGCCATCTTAAGGAAAATTGGGAAATACCCACCCTACTTCAACCGAGATTTTGAGGGTCAAGATGAACTCAGATCAAACTTTTGATAAGACACTGCAGAAAGAGCAGCTCAAGATCTTGACGACATAGGTCTCCAAATTTTGAAAGCACCGCCGAAGAAGCCCCCATGAGCCCTTTAAGTTAAGGTGGCTTAAGCCACCTTAAGCTGCGGGTAATAGGCATTTTGAATTATTTTGAACATTGAAAATAACCCCGACTGGCTTTATTTGGTACATGTTACGGTCACGCGCTTTGGGGGGGTGAAATGCCTGAAAATTAATTAATTTCGCTGGTACTGTCACAAGTACCACACACGGCGAGGCTGATTAAGGCATGCCATGTGGCCATGGCACTCCGAACATGATGGTAGAGTTCATTGTTGGGACCTATTCTAGGTGCCCATTACGTGCTATGGCATGTGAATGGCGACAACGCTCCATATGCATGTCGTTAAGGCACATGCATGTGACAAAACTGTGTTTTCCCGATTTTCGCTTGCCTTTTTTCCCCCACTCCACCCTAGAGGTATGCGTATATTGACTGATTGGGTGAGCTTATCATGCATGTACAGGTCTCTAAAATTCGATTCAGGTGTATACTTCAATATTCTACAGTCGGTTGGGCTATATGTATATTTTCACAACTTGGATTCCCGAGGCTCAAGCCCGCTACCCAGGCTGGAATAAAGTCAATATTACACGCAAATTATGGCAAGTACAAACCGGGTTGGATGTTTTGCATGCTACTTACGACGAATGGCATTATGCCAACCAACCCACAACCACACACATCATTGGCCATGATATATAGCTTCAATTTGAATGATGGCCGGGCTTATTTGGTTCCCAAGTGCGCCTGGAAAAAATTCGAAAGAAGAGCCATCAGTTTGAACACACGCACGATGCCACTTTGTAACAAAAAACACTACCGTGGTGGCATCACGCATCCATTAGGAGAGCTACACGTGTGATATGGACCAATGAGGCATAATGCAACTCAGTGTGGGTCCCAAAGACAATGGTATATGATGGATAGCATCCCAAGAGTGGAGGAGGGCACCCAAAACAATTATGGCGCGCTGGTACTTGTGACAGTACCACAGCCGGCTGTGGTACTCTCTCGAGTACC
>LGRX02004339.1:0-20785 GCA_001247695.2 Cymbomonas tetramitiformis
TAATGGGAATGAATATGAGAGGATTGAGACACACAAAGGAGGACCAGGATAGTATGATTAAGCTAGAGACCATTTGTAACCTAGTGCTAGACAGAAAAGCACACATCATATGTGTCTCTGAGACCAAGATCTCAACCACAAGTATGCCAATGGTTAAGACATTGATGCTCCAGAAAGGTTTAAACTTTAGAATTTCACATACGGATGAAAAGGCTAGTATAGGGTCCCTCATAGTATGGAACCCCAAAGATATACCGCTTACACCCAATGCAACATATGTGGACGGGACACAAAAAGGTCAGTCATGATTCGGTTTACAGGCACAAAGGGTTTTTCGTTTTCGGTGGCAAGCGGGTACATGAACGATGCCAGTCTCAAAGAGGAACAAGAGGACTTCTATAAAACCCTTAAGGATTGGGCGGCCAAGTCAGGAGACAACAGAAACAAGGCCCACATAGAAATAGGAGACAAGAATTGCACACTGACCCAAAGCCAAAGGATAACAAAAGGTCAGCAGATGTCATACAAAGATCACCAGACTAAGAACAAACACCTCTTAAGTTACTTCAATGATGACAGGACAACATTAACAGAACTTATCACACATATGCATCCAGAATGTAATGAGATATTCACAAGGGTTGTGAACAACAGTTCAAAAGCAAAACTCACTCATATAATGGCAAACAAAGGAATGGAAGATAGAACAGCGGCTGCTGGCTGGCTTGAAATGAACCCATACATTGTTTCAGACCACGGCATAGTTTGGGCTCAGATTGACATCAGAGGAGAGCAGATACACCCTGAAAAACAGAAACATACCCCTACAGAGGAACCGCGCCTGAACGGAGCAAATGACACTACACACGACAAGTACCCTGGTTTCCCAGTAAGACTGGAGCACACAGAGACGGTAGGAGGTTTTAGAAAGCTTACAAAGGCTGCTGTAGCCAGAATCTTGGAGAAAAATGGATACACCATAAAGCATTTAGCAAATGCAAGCATTGAACAAAACAATGCAGCACAAGTAATAAACACTGTTCTAGGAGACACTACAGACTACAATATGAAAAAGGAGGATATCCACGGAGACAACCTAAAGGAAGACTTGAGCACATGGAAGGGTAAGCTGACGAGCACAAAAGGTAGCATAAAGTGGCACAACAAGACTAAAGAATGGTGGATACACATGGGCTCCCCTTGGAACTCCGCACACATCCGCTCTAGGGGCATTGGCATGCCAGAGGGAGTGACACAGCATGGTTACACAAAAATTGGTAATATTTGGAGCTTGAAATTCCCAATCAATTATGGGAAAAAAGATGTTTTGAAATACCTCAAAACACACTTTCACTTGGGAAACACTGAAGTCTTAAAACTTGAAGGACCTAAGGAGCATGGAGAAGGGCACATATGGGACATCTGCATGCACCAGAGCCTGCAAGCAGAGCATTGGAGTCTTTGCGGCAAACCCCTAGCAGCCCTTGATAAAACCAATGCATACAACTTCAAATATGCCACTGGATGGAAAGCCTATACAGAAAGACTACAAAAGCTAGTAAATAAAAAGCAAGAATTGGAGGGCAGTAAGAAGAGTATGGATAACTGTAGTCCCCATAAAGAAGATACGGACCAAACTTGGGACTTCATCCATGAATCAGCAAACAAAGCGGCGCGTGCCGCATTTGGAACGAGGGGGAAAAAGATGCACAAAAGGCCGGTCCCATCAGCCACATCAAACTATCTATACAAATGGCTTCAGTCATTGAGGAAAGCACACCGAATGCTGGGAGAGATAGAAAAGGAGAAGGACTTGGAAGCAACAGAATGCCTCGTCAGTACCATACCTTGTGACAGTCTTTGTAGGAAGCCACATGAAACGGCTGAGGCATGGAGTAACAGACTTGAGGCGAGCCTGCCAACAGTTACAAAAGCATTCCAAGAGAGCAGAATCAAGGACATAAGATACTGGAAGCTCCGGGAGAAGGAAGAGATGCAACATCTGTTTGCAAAGAAAGTTTCAGCCTTCCTGGATAGAGCTTTAGGAAACAAAAAAGGGACGGAAAAGGGTGCAGCCCCAGAATATGACGACAAAGGTGAGGTACCGCTAACAGCAAATGAAAGGAAGCAAGCCATTTTAAAAGAATACAAAGAAAATAAACTCTTCTCCACTAGACCCGAAGCACCCAAGCACCTACCCCCATGGTTGAGATCGATCTTAGAGAACAGCCCCAAACTACCTCAGCATGTCACCGAGCAGCTAGCAGAACCTATACTCATGAAGGAGTTGGAGGCAGTCTATGGATCATGTGGAGTATCCACAGCCCCAGGCCCATCGGGAATGCATTATGCACAATGGATACAGGGACCCCAAAACCTCCAGGAATTAATACTTGAAATGTTTAACAACATTTTGAGGACAGGCTCTTTTCCAAGATTAGCAAAAGCGGGCTTCATTCAACCGATCCCCAAAGATCCAAGCAAACCGTGCACCTCAGATAATTCCAGACCACTCACCATGCTGGAAACAGGCATGAAGTTGTTCAATTCCATCATTGCAAATAGAATAAAGAAGGCTTTATCCAAACATCCGGTCTTTTTCCCAATCCAAGATGCCTTCTTACCCAATAAAAACATTGAGGATTCGTTGCAAGTCCTAAATGAAGTTATTTCCGATGCTAACAGATTCGACAAGGAACTGCATGTTGTCTACCTGGACCTTAAACAAGCTTTTGACCGAGCAGAATTTTGGATGAGCAAACTAGCACTGGAGAAAATAGGATTGCCCGAAAACATCATTACAATCATCTCGGACATCACATCCGAAGCGTCCCGATCAGTCCTCACATCTGAAGGCATGACAGATGAATGGATGCTTGAATGTGGGGTGCCCCAAGGAGAAGTACTAAGTCCCCTCAGGTTTGTGGCAATCATGGACATATTGGCCATCTGGCTGGCAGAAAGGGCCAACGGGAAGAACCCCATGAAACAGACCTACGGGTATGCCCTGGAGAAACCAAGAGATGCTACCAGAAACCCGGGAGTTACTTCACCCCGGAAGAACAGAAAATGGCTGAACATGAATTCACCGCCTAACATTTTTGCCAGATTCTTCTGTGATGACATCATCCTGATAGGGAAATCAAAAGATGAAGTACAGGACATGCTCGGGGTGATCAATGAGTTCATGAGGTTCATAGGGATTCCCATTAATGCCAAAAAATCTAAGTACTCCCATAGGAAACCTGCAAGACAGAGGGGCAAAGCATATGAAGGGCATATTGAGTTGGAAAAGAAACTCATGTCCGGAGGTATGCTGAAAATCGAAGACGGAGAGGAAGGGCCCAACACATGGTCCGAATGGCTTCCGCCCAAGACCCCTGCCTATCTTGAATATAGCAACAGAACTGAGGCAAACCGATACTTAGGGGTTTGGTTTGCGCTGGATGGCGGATGGGAACACCAAAAACAGATACTCATGGATAAGCTCACCCAAAGCCTGCTGTCAGTTCAAACACAAACCTTAAACTTGAATCAGCTTCGTTACATAATCAATGCGGTTGTTGTACCAAGAATGGCATATCCCTTAAAAGTTACATCGACCATTAGCACGGAAACAAACAATGTAGCAAAAGAAATTGATGGCACAATAGCAAACTTTGTCTTGAGATACTTAAATTGTCCCATAGACACAAATCATCAATTAGTCTGGACACCGGCCGCACTAGGAGGACTGGGGATTGACAATGTAACAGACATTGCCCATGCTACATGCATCTCGGAAACCTTAATCACACTATGCAATACAACAGAATACGAGTATTGGAGTGACCAGATCATACAAGGAACACACGGCACACCGAATGCACACTTGTACAGAGACAACAGCAGCACATGGAGCAAAATGGCAAGTTATGTTATGGAAAGAGAAGCGAGGGAACTAAAAATTCAGGGCTCTCCTTTATCCCACCACCTCCCCTTCAAAAAAGCCACGGATAAAGGCGGGAACTGGTTCAAACGGGTGAGCTACATATTGTCAAAATATGGATACTCTATAGACACAAAGCATTCAACCCTACAGGACTACGAGGAACTACAGACCTTTCTTTACTCGTCACTCCCGAAGCCTGTGTATGAGAAGATCAGTATGCTAGTTGCAACCCGGAATCTTAGATACATGGGTTCCTTTCTTCAGTCTTGTGGAGGGCTTATGCTTAGCTGGGAAGAATTGAGGGCAAAGCATAGCCTACAAGGAACAGAACCTCCATCTTGGTTTTTAGCCCTCCAGGCAGAGGTTATATGTGACTCGTCAGGGGCAGAACTGCGGAAGGTTAAAACCAAATACAGAGACACACCGCAAGCCCCGGAGGAGGGCATGATGTGCTGGAAAGGGACAGGAATGGGCCAGGAAGGGATGAAGCTAGTCACAGTTCAGAGACATGACACCGGCTTGGGCACTTTACAACTGAAGATGTACACCAAGAATCAAGAAGGGACATACATGCCAGACAAAACAGGACTGAAGACCTTATCAGTTAATGAATATCACATATTGCAGGACGGTACAACCCTAATGCCGGTGAACCAAAACTTTTTGAGAATGCATGCCAATAGCACAACTAGGATCAACATGAGAGAAGGACCGGAAGCCGAGACATACTTAACATATGTTGGAGATAGACTTAATGACCTTTTCAGAGCTAGATGCAACAACTCATGCGCAGCGGATAACAGTGAGTTCAGCTGCCCGAGTGCATCAGAGGATGAAGAACAGGGCGCACAGGACGAAGCAGATAAGAGGGTTAGCTTTGACTTTGCAAGTGACGGATCACTCTACAAAAGTTCATCTTTTGCAAGTTGCGGAGCAGCATACATGAGATTTGAGGAGGGAGACCCTACACCGGTCATGAGTAAACATAACATACCAAGGGAAGCGCCTATCACCTCACCCACTGCAGGAATCATAGATAACATCCATAAACCTAGCTCTACTACTGCAGAAATTTTAGGCCTCAGAAAGTTACTCCAAGATCGGAAGCATGAAATTCTAAACACCATGGTTCCTCTTACCCATGTGATTGACTCCATGGCAACTATCAATGCTGTAAACCGTGACCCTGGAACCCTAAATGTCAGGGACCTTATGCAAGAGCCGAACAGAAGGGACCTGGTAGCCATTAGACTGATTCTGGAGGAATTAGGATTTTACAACACAATGGGACAGGCGAAACTCCCGATCAAATGGATAAGAGGGCACAATAACGATAGGCTTCATGACAAAGTAGATAGGACGGCCAAAAGAGCGGCTTTCAGGTACAGCGGGAGACAGCTCAGGTTCGACGAAGATGGGGACTTAGATTTTTCTCTCCTCTTTCATGAACAATCCATAACGGGAGGCATCAGGAACCACATTAGGAGACTCCAAAGATTGAGCCACCACAAAAAGTGGAAAGACATGCATGGACAAGGAAGGGCACTCAGGCTATTGGAGGAGAATCATGTGAAACCAATCAAGGATGTATCAAAGATTGCATCCAAGTACTTCACAGCTTATAGGTGCAGGGAACTCACAGGTCTACAGGCATCCCCACATAGAGCACATAGGATGGGAATTGGTGAAAGCCCGACCTGCCGGACGTGTGGCACAACAACACAATGCACCTACACACACATCCAACTGAATTGCCCAGGGGAAGGAAATAAACTACACCAGTTAAGGGAAAACCAGCAGGAGGAAATGAAAGAAACCATCAGGAAAGCCACAGTGGGAGACCCGAGATTGATAATAGAAGGCAGTAACACAAGGGGGGGCATCATCAGCCCCTCCGAAATCTTCCCCTTAGCAGAAATAGACAATGACTTAACAGCCTCTAGACCACTTGCTGCTCTACCGGAGGCTAGCATGTATAGGTTGTCAAACACTAGGAAAGGCACTGTAGCAGTAGCTTCTGCACCCATAGACACGAACAGTGATGGCAGTCACAACTTCCAAGACCTTCAGTACATTAAAAAGAAAGAATTCTGGAAGTTAGTTGAGTGGCATAGGCTGACAACTGACACACCCCAGACATCGATCAGCAATTACACACAACGGGCCAATGATATTCACTCGGCACTTATAGCATGTAATACCGAGTCGGGTGACCCGAAAAATTGTTATGCGATAAGAAGAGACCTATTAGATATCATCATTGATGAGAGAGGCTTAGGAAAGGACGGATGTGAGCTTTTCTGTAACCCTGTAAACTCTCACCCAGGAATCAAGTCAAGGAGGTGCATTCCCACGGCGGCTATGAAGGAGGCGTTGAGACCCTTTTGCCACAAGGGGAAGATATGGTGGGATGGACTTGCAAGAGATGCATATGTCAACAGTGTAACGGGAAAAGGGAAAAAGGTATATGGGAACCCACCCTTTGATGGGGGGGTTCTCAGGGAAGCATCTGCTGTTATGCAAACGTTGTCCCGTGGCCTAGAGGCGGCCAGGACTTCGGAGGGATTTGAGGGGATTTGGATCCTGCCATTGTCGCCAAAGAACCTCAAAAAGTGGACAGGTAAGGGTTTTAAGCTAATTTTCAAGTACCCAAGGGGAACCATACCCTTCATTCCACATGATTATTGGTCGGGTAAGGGGCCCTACACAATGCCAGGGGAGGGATGTTACAAAGATAAGTACTCAGATGTGGTCATATTATCCATTGATAGTGAGAGCATGGGGTGTCCTGTTAGTAAGAAACTTGATAATGAGAAAATGCAATACAAGTTGCTTCAATGGTTCATAAATGTAGTCCCGCATAAAAAGATCACCCCCAAATTGCTCAAAGAAACGGGCCTGCACCCGGATATGATTGAGCAAGCCCTTAGTGAGAAAGATTGTCTGTTGCCGCCCCGATTGTGTCCGTGGGTGGGGGGCAGGAATAATGTGGAACAACGAAACCAGTACCCTGGAGCACACTTGGATGGCGGGCACAGGAACGCAGGAGGAACCCCCTTCCTTAATGCGGTGGAGTGGCCGGAGGAACTTGCTCTCATGGGGTACTTACCAGAAGGCTTTGGCAAGGTGCTCAAAGGGATCGGGGTTCCACACCGTGGGGTGAAGACACTCTTGAAAAAACTGTCCAGAATGTGTAGGCGTCATGCAAGGGAAAGATGCATATTACATGAAACGGGAGCCCTACCTGAGAGTGGCATTGTAGAAGAGGCACCCAACATTCAGGAACTTTGCACGGAAAATAGGAAAGTAACCGATGTGGTAAAGGCAGCAGGGGAAATGCTAGGCAGCTATGTGAACCCCCACCCTCCCCCCAGCCCCCACGGGGTTGGGGCCCCTTAGGGCCCCGGCCCTAAGGGGGCACCACCGGCCCAGGGGCCGGAGCACCCCTGGGCTTTTCTCACTTCATCATCACCACCGCCCACACCGCCTCCATCTCCATCGTGCATCAGCTCCACGGCCTGCTGATGTTTTTTCCGACGTTGGTGGCAGACACGCTTTCATTAGTGCTTTGCCACCCCTGCTTCCACGCTTTGTGGAATGCTTCCTGCCTTAGCAGACTGTCATGTATGAGGGGAACAGACTCGAGTAGATCGTTCCGAAGGCGTTGCCTTACTCATCGACGTAAATGTTTTATTATTATTATTAGAGGGAAACCAGATTTCAACTTGAATTGTCCAGTGTGCCACACACTCATACGCGTGAATATATGTCGCGTGCGTCACGCATGAGTCATTGTCAAAAATCTTCCCAAAAATGACCCATGTCACAATTCTTCCCAAATGGCTCTAAAATTCTTCCCCAAAAAGACTTTTTCCTGTCGCACGCGCATGTGTTATTCTCTTTCGGGTGTCGGGCATATATTGTCATATCGTATACGTTCCTGCTGCGCATTTCTTCTTTGGCATGCAGTGCCTTTGCATTTTGACATTATTATTGTGCCGAACTTATCTATGGTTTCCATTCTGGTTGCCGTGTGGCTATCGCAGAAGTTGTAGCTAGTGGCGTCTGGCGATATCCGTCATGTGAGCAGGTGTGCTTCAATCCCTTGGCTATTCGCACAGGAGACAATCCTATAGTTTGGCTTTAGTTTAGTTTTCAAAGTGCGTTCAATACAACGGCTTATTCGTGAGACATGTGCAACGAACGAATTGTGTCCAATTCGACGTACTGCCGCGACACAGCCGCCTCTTACAACTGATGAACTGGCTTCCTTAGCAACGCGCAAAGGAGTATATACTGCTGACATCTGAATTAAAAACACTGCTGAGATATATGTTAACTCATTACGTGTTAACCAACTTACTTAAGTTTAAACGTGAGTCACAACACTGTGATGAAACGTATATCAAGAAGAAATTCCACTAGAAAACTTGCACAGACTCCCCTATTTAACCGTTCTTGATTCTCTTTTGTTCAGTCACGTTTGATTCCGTGATTAGCTTGGTAACAAGTTCACCACAAACACTTACACCGTACCTGCGCCTTTTGCACGCTGTAGTACTATAGTTTTCCATCGACTGCGCGCGCGTTCCTTCGGACTGTCACCGCGCATGCGCTTGTGACACAGTTTGTGACAACTGTCGCGCACGGTGTGCTCTCACGTGCGAACTGACATACACTCCATAATAACTTATAAGTTTTTATTTTATTTTAATTTCCTTATCACAGCTCCATACGATTTCGCTGACAAACTCGCCCATAGAAGGTGTCTCGCCGAACTACCCTCCTTAATTGCACTTGGTCATTACCCACAAAGTGCAACACTCCTTAAGAGCACCGGTTGCTTTCAAAGCATCCGTAAATATTCCACCTGCTGCAAACCTCCCGATGCTCATGGTATACACCCCAACTCCTGCTGCATCTCCTCCGGGTGTGTATTTATTTGGGAATAGAAAAGTCCTCGTTTGGGAATACTTTCCATTTTGCATTCTGGAGAATATTTTTCTGTGCATGTGACACACGAGGACATTTTCCGAAGAATGAAATCATATTTTTCAGAGACACTCGCACTGAAAATTTTCAGAGACACTGGCCAGCACCCGTGTAATATCGGATGCCTCTGTTGCTTGGTGCATGCCAGTCGCTTTGTAGTAAGCCAGAGTGTAATTAAACTGACCAGCACCCGTGACACACCACTCAGCACCTGCGAACCACTTTTGTGAGACCACCTCGCCAAAGAGGTTCGCGAAAGTGGTTTATAAAACCCACACTGCTGTAACTTGTAACGCGCCGGGAATATCAATTATTTGTGAAAGTTTTGCATATAATTCATATTTGGGATATGCCGTTTTTCCAACATGGCATGTCATATGCCACGCCCATGTAGGACTCTGACGTGGCGCGAGAAAGCAGCAGCTTATTGCCGTTAGATGATAAAATGTTGGACGGTCCATGGGCATATCACTTCAAACTGCCATATTTGGACGATGATTCAGTAATTAATTCGCGAAAAATCATTTCGATAATTTGAATATTTTCGATGACATGACGCGACATGGCCTGTTGACTGCCGTGTTCGTGTTTCCCACGGATGTCGTATTAGGAACGTTCCTTAATGTTGAGGAAACAATCTCAACATGAATGTTTTTTCTCAGCATAAATGTATTTTCCTCAACATTAAGGACGAGCGCTGGAACCCCACAGTGCAAGCACTCGTTGCAGATTTACATCCTTACTAACGAGGAATCATATCATTCGTTGCATACTTCCTTACCAAAAACGAATGCCTTCGAAAAGACAAAGAAAAGATTGCGGATATCGGCCGCTGCCCGAGGGAAACAAGCGTTGCAAAGCTTGCAACGCCGAATTCAAAAAAAACGTGAAAAAGCGTTGGGAGGAAATCTTGAAAAGCCCAGCAGCCTTCAAAGATTTCCTTCAACACTACTTGCCACTTTTTAAGGTCACCTCTGAGATCATGTCAGAGCGCATGTATCGCAGCATGCAGACTCCTGTCACCTCGCGCGAAGTGATTTCTGTGGAGCATATCGTTAGCCTACTCACAGAGTTAAATCTGAAAAAAACATGTCGACCCCAAAAAAGGTTAACGGCAGGATCATCGTGGATCCCTTCGCTGCCGGTTCAAAGATTTTGGACAGTTTGGAGCTCAACATAAACAGACACTACAAATCTAATCCTGTTCCTGAGAAGCTTGCTTTCACGGGCTTTGAGTATATGGGGGTGGACCACGAGCGCATCGAAAACGTAGAAGCTTTCCCTCACACCAAGCTGCTGGACATCTTCGACGCAAAAACCGCTAGCGTTCTAAAGGATGCCAATTTCATTGGTGCACCTCCTACGACTGGAAGCGTGAGCGACGTTGCTTTTTATTTTTCTCGCTGAGATATGTCGCGACTTCTGCGTATTCCTCCTCCCTACCAGCAGTTGGTTGAACATGAATGCGCAGGTACGGACCACGTGGTGGAGCAAAATGTCTTTTGAGGGAAGGGCGTACAGGATTGGTCACAGCGAATGCAACAATCTGGTGTGGTATGTTGTGACCAATTCTGAAACCAAAGGGGACGGCAACTAACGACCATATCGCAAAAATGAGACACGCGGGTGTCTCATTATATTCTCATTTTTTGAAAAGTTATGATAATGAGGTTTACTTAGAAGCTCCTGTTCCAATACAGAATGCTATTCGAGATCATTTTGACCAGTACTCGGCTGTACATGGCAACGCGGTAGATAACATTTCCCGAGCAGCTGAGATCGGCCAAGCCAGATTCAATAAGACTCACATGCCCCGACAATATGCAGTAGGGCAGAAAGTTCTTCTACGGACCGAGTGCGAGAACAGGTGTTCCGCTCGGGTAAAACTGGCTAAGCTCTCATAATCAGTCCGGCCGAGTGCTTTTATCATGCATCTCGGAAACCCGGATAATACGAAGTGATGACTGACAGTACAGTACTACTGTACTGTCATCCTAGCTACTAGCGGAGTCACGGTTCCGATCAGAGACGGGTCAGGCTAGGGGCTATCAGAGCCCATAATAATAACCCTGAACCTAAAGTCCAGCACACCACCCGGAGCTGTGACCGTAGCTAATAGGGCTAGGCAAGCGGAGCTAACTAAACAGATAACAAACAGCAACTCACTGGAAACAGATATACTTTAAGCTGGGTGCCCGGGGACTTGTCCCGGCACAACCCACTACTGCGGCCAAGGCTAATCAAACCACCAGGATAACAGATAAGCACACTCAGCCACTGCAAAGCTGGTCGGCAGAGCCGAGTTCAGCGGTCGGATTCCAAGGCAGAAATACTTCCGAAGCGAGTTGAGATGATAATTGAAAGGCGTTGACACCACCAGACCCAAGAGGGTCAGGCGGATCCCGGAGTGGAATGTTAGGATGTCCAAACTGCAAAGCAGCCGAGGTCGATTGAAAAGAAAATTGCGTTACGTCCCGCTGCGGCATTGACGAACCAGCAGTAACCACAGGCGGGCAAAGAGGATCCGGTAATGCATCACCGAGACGAACCGCACCGCGATCGTAAGTGGCTCCGGGCTCAACCAGGCCCCTGACACCACCGCCGACCACGAGTGTCGGCATCGCCGTAGCACTGAAGAGAAATGTAGCCACCATGAAGAGAGTGAGTGCAAACTGACCGATGCCAAATGGCTTGGAGCCTCTGGGGACTCCGAACCGCCGAAGTGCCGTAGTCGCCGGCGTTGCACCCCCCTCAATTTCAGTCAGGCAGACTTCATCGTCATCGGAATCACACACCTCAACAGGCTCAGGGTCAATGTCAAGCCAGTCAGGGTGCACAGTGTTGAATGTTTTGAAAGAGTTGTCAGCCGTAGCCATCGGGCCGAGAGCCAGAGAGGCAGACGGCGGCACGAAGGCGGCACGGCTCACCTCATGCAAGTCACTCGGCTCACGATGCACGGGTGCAGAGGCTTTCGGCAGCAGCCGCTTGCCGGCGGTCGGCTCAGCGACACCACCAGCAAGCGGACCGCTGACCTCAGCAAATGCAACACGGCCAATGGACAGGTGCTCATCAGGTGCAGACTCAGCAGAGGTAGCGGCATCCTTGAACTGCTGCAGAGCCGTAGGCTCTGGAGCAAAGGAATGCGCAGACAGCTCACAGATTTCAGGTTGCCCCACGAGAGCACACAAGTGCTCCATGGACCCCTCATCCCCAGCGTCATAGTACCGCTGAAAACGAAGAGCAAGCACGTCGGAGTCATAAGACTCAACGGCTTGGCAGTAGGATGCCGAAATGGTCATTGGGTGAGTGTCCTTGTGAGGACACTCACTCAGCCAATGCTTCGACCCAACGGCGCGGCACTTCTCGTGCCTGCACGTTGGGACAAAGGTGCCAGACCGCTTGTCAAAAGCCACCTCCGAAGAGGCGGAATGAGCAAGCGGTTGCACTCCAGGTCGGTGGAAGTTGCGCGGAGTGTGTTTCCCAGGGGGCTTGGAGCCACCCTTCTTAAGGGAATCCACATCCCGCTGCAACTTGACCAACTGAGCACTGAGCCGATCAATGGCCGAAGCCAGGCCAGTGTCAGTGGTGCATGATGCAACAGACATGGGCCGCCCCGCAGTGCGCTTGCCCGAGAGCCGCCCACAGCGGTACTGCTCACGGACTCGTGCCTGCAAGGTGAGCAGACTCACAGCCGCACGCTGGTCAGCTCGAGCAAACGAGTCAACCAGCGCGGCGTAAGCCGGCCCAGACAGCGCAGAGATGAATTGCCGCTTAACAGCGTCCTCGGGCAACGCCTGCAGACGCTGTGCATCCCGAAGACAGCTGTTAAACAGCCGAATGTCAGAGTCAGGGTCTTGTTCATCAGAGATCCTAACCCCAAGCAGCTCTGCAAACGCATCGAACGGGGTCGATACATCCGCAAGCATACGCACCACCTCGAGGGTGGCACGCTTGCCATCGGCAGGAACATCCGAACCAGAAGCCTCTACCCAATTACGGGCAGGAGACCCTGGCGCAGTCAGCAGTAGCAGCACAGAGTACAACAGCTCATTCGCAGCAGACAGGACAGGGGCGTCAGCAGCTGTCAGTTCAAACAGGGGTGCAAACGCAGGCGACTGCAGCGTGAACAACTGCTGTAGCTCGGATACCAATTGCGAAAAAATGTCCGAAGCTGAATTTTCGTTGCCTTTAAATTTTGCAGTTTTGTCACCCAGAACTTTGGTCGCTGCTGTTTTGGCACATTGAACATCAAAAGAGTCCCTGCGCAACCTCTGCAAAAGTACGGCTGCCGCAGTGGACGCTTCAGATTCTCCCGAAGCCAAATGCGGAGTCGATGGCGTAGCTGCATTCAGTGCCCCAACATCATCGAAAATGGTTGCTAGTTTCCGCGCTCTAGCGCGTGTGCGTGGTCCAATCGGAGTCTCCATGGTAAAAATGACGGCGAGACGGGTAGTGTGGGCTAGCGTGTCGGCAGTAGAAAGATCGGAAAACGCAGCGGCCAATCCCTGCAGAAGCCTCAGTAACAAGAACAACATCAAACAGGTCATGAGCCGATTGGCTAAAAGTGGTTGCGAGCCACAATACGCGGAGTGTCCTCTCCACCGGCCAGGTGAAACGTAAAAAGAAGCCATAATAAGCGACGATACTGCTGCCGATAAATGCTCCGTAAAACTGATCTCCACTTCAAGAGAAGGCCATACCGCGAAAAGACGAACTACCGCCTAAGGGGGCGCCCACCCCATCTCTGTGTCAAAACTTAGCCAAACATGGCAACAGCTAGGCGCTGTGCCATCAGAATTACTAGGGAAGTGGTGACGCGCATAACCTGCGAGAACAGGTGTTCCGCTCGGGTAAAACTGGCTAAGCTCTCATAATCAGTCCGGCCGAGTGCTTTTATCATGCATCTCGGAAACCCGGATAATACGAAGTGATGACCGACAGTACAGTACTACTGTACTGTCATCCTAGCTACTAGCGGAGTCACGGTTCCGATCAGAGACGGGTCAGGCTAGGGGCTATCAGAGCCCATAATAATAACCCTGAACCTAAAGTCCAGCACCGAGTTTATCCAATAGACTGGTTTGACAGAGGCAGGCAGACACTTTAAGCAGCCATATATTGGGCCGTTTACCATATCTAAAGTGCTCAGCCATGGACGTGCCGTTATGAGTTAGATTTCGGGGATCTCGATATTCGTATCCATCCGGTTCAGCCTGTATCCAGAATAGAGCTGTATAATGACTCAATTCAAGCACCTTTGCCTCTGCCACAGATGATCACCGAAGAAGGGCAACCACTGTTTGAGATATCACATATACTCTCAGATAAGATCACTAGAGGTGTCAAGTACTATTTAGTGCGATATGCAGGCTACGGCCCTGAGCATGACACCTGGGTCAAAGCCACAGAGCTGACCAATGCAGCAGACATGATAGCTGCCTATGAAGGCTAACATTATATTAAGCCTAGTGCCCTTACTTCTTGTAATATATACTAATACATGTCGATCATCTATATACCTTGCTCTTAATGTTTTGTCATTATGTTGCATAGAAGCAGGAAATTGATCCTTCCTTGCTAAAGGTGTAGTGAGCCTTGTACAAAATCATACCCTTGCACGGATACGCATAAAGCGGGTACCATATCTGTGGATAAATAAAAACTGCTATGCTACCTTTGCCAGACCGCGGTTTGTCTTTCGGATCTTATGGCCAGTAATCCGAGCTACCGGATACTGAGGTGGACGGAGTTGTGATCCTGAGTTATGCTTGACACACATAACTAAAACGAATTTCACATTAGTACGTTGACGAATCCACCCTATGAAATGTTCGTCAAAGCGCGCGTACCGGACCAAAATATTGAGGAGTTGAGCAGACCGGGTGCAGGATTATAAATCCAATATCTCGTTAAGCAGGGCCTCTCCGCATGTATTAAATACAAGCCTTCAAAGGAAGGCTCCCCATGCCGCCTGTGAACCTCCATAGTAGCTTCAGGAGGGGAGGAAGGGGTGGGTGCACTATATAAGGCCGAGAATCGTTCGTTAAATCGTCGATCATCGTTCGCAAAGGCGTCGACGGCAAGCGCAAATATCTATCCGTAACGTAAACCTCGGAAGATACCTTGAAACGTCACTCTGAAATACGATACGCAATTCATGGGGGCTACATCCTAAGAACTGTAGGGCTAAATGCCTAAGGTGAGGGTTTAAAGTGGACTCAGTTCCCCCCGATATCCTAAAACACCTTGAGGGACGCCTCATCGGTGTAAGAAGACTGGTACCAGCACAACAACAAAGACATCAAAGACATATACAAAGGTATGCACCCTATATTGTGAGGTCACAACTCTTTTAAGAGGGGAGATCTGTCAGGGTTATGACCGATGACATATGTGTCATACATGTCATACATGTCATACCATGTCATGTCATGTCGTGTCATGTCATATATTATAATGACATACAGTCGTCAGTACGGTCGACTGTGACATGTACAGTCATCATGTCGATATACATACCTGTCATCGAGAGGCCAGGTATTGGCATCGAGATGGCGAAGCAAGATAAGTCTTGAAGAACCGAAGTGTTCTGAGAAGACTCGTCTTCGCTTCTAGCATGAATTGAACACCATGCGGGTATCACATGGCTTATTCGATCAGCCGATACTGTTGTTCACTCAATGCCCTCGGGTTCACAACCCAATTGTGGTAGCGCCTGAGAGGCGCGGGGGCATTGGCGTATATGAGGGAGCATTGAGCTCTAGCAGCACTTCTGGAGAAGAGTCTGCACTCATACCCACATATACTCTGCGCGTGCTGTTATCGTTCAATAATAGCCGTGCCATACTTATCGCTTGCATAGCGAGCCTTAAGAGATGATGCAATATCCGAAAAGTTTCTTCTCCCTTGATCGATAAAACAAAAGAGATGCGGCAAGGGCGCTTCCCCGCAGATCCATGCCCACATGTTCCCAAATTATAAAGGGTGGGCGAGCACGAGAACCGGCGGCCTCTTGAGGAATCTGAGCCGTGAAATTTAACCCCTAAGGGGCGGATGGAATTTCTTGCAAAAAACGGTGTTTTGGGGATTGTAGGCATTGTCGCGTATCGCGGACATCGATGTGCATTCACGTTATCATGTATGCTGTGTATGACCACCATGTAACTTTAACTCCTATGCTGTTATGGCATTTGGAATTTCTACAGCATGGTCGGCTACACCGTCACTTTGTAAGATACATATCAAGGCATGCGTGTTCGTGCTTGCAACCAAGTTCTTCTTGGCATCATTAGCTACAATTTGAGCTATCGAATGCCTTGACAGGGGGTGTCTAAGGGGTCTAAATATGCGTTTATTGGGGTGTAAATCGATAATCAATTTCCGTAGTTTACTACGGAGATTACAGCATAGGAGTTAAGAGCGCCATACCATGCATCCGTGCACCATATATATTCAGATTTTCGGCATATCCAACCCAGTTTTCATGATTTTGGGACATGTAAAATTTCTCCAATCTCCTATTACAACTTACATTTCGACTTCGTTGGGTGACTATCGTCATGAAAACTTGGGGATTGGTCACATGAACATATTCCCACCCGGTAGCGCACCTGTATACCGGCAAATATACCGACTATGAGCAAAAACGCCCCCCAAAACACCAAAAAAACACCCAAAAACACTTAATTGTAAATGTTTTCCATACTTAAGGAATGCTTCCCCATACTTAAGCGCAATTGAAGGCGATTGCTTCCTATTTGTGGGGATATATAGCATGTGTCATGCAAACAACCATGCAGGGGACGCTAGTGGACATTGGGCACGCGGCATGCCTTCACAACTCCACCCAATTGGGCGGGATCGTCGGGTGTAAGCCTTGATTTCGTATATTTTAAGACAAAATTCAAGCTCTAAAAGGCAAGTTTTCAAGAATTGTCGTGATTGAAAATGTTGCTATGTGAGATATATGTCCTATATGGACTACCCATCCCAGTGATTAGTCATTTGCGACATACACACAGGTAGGTGCACGCGCCTTGGAATGCATATTTCGGCAAGCCAAGGGCATGTAGAACCACTTGGATGCACATTCTCACAATCGAATCCGTCCGTATACGGTACAAACCGCCCCTTAGGGGTTAAGGGGTGCTTCTTGCGGGTGGTGTCCCCATCCGATACGATGGCTTGCTCCTCATGATGATAAACAATCGCCCCCGTGCCATCCACGAACAAGGCAACTCTACCGTGTTTGTGGTAGATTGCGATCATCTCGTCACTGAAAATATCTACACTCATCGGGAACATTTGAACTCTAGCTATAAAGCGGTCCTTCGCGGGGAGGTCTTGCTCATCGGTCACCATTTTGTGTAGACTTTGAAAGACATCCGCATCTTGCCGAAATGATGTCTTGTCATCATACAACACCTTTTGTGCGGTACGCTTGGATATGCCGATTTCCGAACGGTTGCCGGAAGCATCATCGCCTAATAAGACTAACATCTGATTGTACGCATTGGTGGCGGTAGTGGCTAGGCCTTGGGAAGCAAGGACATCTTTGATCTTCTCCAAAAGATGGGTTCGTTGCATGCCCCGCACCCGTCCATACCCTTTCATGATGTAAGCTTCGTAATGGGTAGCTACATGGAGTAACATTGACTACGGTGATGGGATAGGTAGAGGCATCCTTATCAAAGTCACGGAAGAAGCCGCCAAAGTAGCTTTTATGTGGGCACCTCGGACAAGCACACTCAAAGAAATACCACCAATCAAAGTCAATCGAAGGGCCTTTGGAGGCTACGCGGGTGCGGTGATTTGTACCCACTTTGTGCCGCTTGATGAAGTCCCTGGATGCGGCAAGGGCACATTGTTCCCCCAATATTTGAGGATTCTCGGTATGAAGGGAACGGAAAAAATCTGCACGACCACCTCTCTGCGGACCATGAACGGGCACCCACGCCTCATTAGGCAAATCAAAAACCTTGAGCACTTCTTCCACCGGGAGATGTATCACGGATTGTGGGTTGCTTGGATACTTGAAAAGTTGGCCATCGGACGAAGCTTTCTTCTCTTCCAAGCGCGGGGATGACCTCGGAGGGGCATGGTCGGTTGTCGGCTGAAGGTTGCTTAAGGGTGCCCTTGAGAAAGTGTACATAGGGGCATCGGTGGTCATGCAAAGAAGACTTGCGGCGGCATGCTTGCATGGGGACGGTCCTTCAAAGGCGCAAGTGCAACTAAACTCGTTGAAGGATGTTCCAATACTCGTGACTCTGAATTTGCAATCATAGATTGGGCCCGTTTCACTTTGGCTACGGACTTTGGTTTCACACTCGAAGGCACCTAGGGGCTCATTTAGGGTCAATGCAACCAAGTTCACATGGTGCATAATGGCCAAATGTTTGCCCCTTCCTAAGATGTCACGAGGTAATTCCTCTTCTAAAAGTCTGAAAAACAATGTAGGAATGGAGTTCATAATGAAGGTTGAAGCTTGAATCGTGGATACACGGCAAACCCTAAAGATTTGGCTCTGCCGACGTAAAGTGTCTCGGTATGTCGCGATTATGAACGAGGGGCGGCAATGTAAGGGCTGGCGGGGCGTTGGGGTATTGCTGGGTGCTGAAATGGCGGTGTATCTCTGCTGTGGTTGAGAGTGGGGTGTTGTGAGGGATTTTGGGTTTGAGATGGGGGTGTGGCATTGGAGGGCAGGTTTTTTAAATATATTCAACGAAGAGGTTCGGCACCCTGTTAGGTGATACCGTTCCAGCAGAACAAAACAACACTTTGCAATTGGGCATTCACTCCAGGCCCGAGCTGGCGCGTCGCCAACCATGAATTCCCACAACCTGTCATACAGGCTCGTCGGGGAATTCACCGCTGCCAACGCCCACAAGGGTCGAATTCACAAATACAAACACAATGAAAACTGAAGGAAAAAACATCCGGCTGCAATGCTGTCGAAAGGTTGCAGTCGGGTGTTTGGACTCGAGCTGGCGCGCCGTAAGCCGTGAATTCCCACAACCTGTCACACAGGTCCGTTCGGGGAATTCAACGTTGCCACAGCCTGCGCGGGTCGAATTCACAAAGGTTAACATCATACAAATTGAGGGAAAAACATGGGTGCGGCTACAACCTCGTCAAACAGCGACAGTCAGGTGTCACGGCTCGAGTTGGCGCGGCTACGGTTGTGCATTCCCAAACGCCGGTCATATATGCCGGTTTGAGCATATTCGGCAAGCAAGCCCTGCGAGGTTCGAATTCGCATAGCAAATGGTACAAAATATCGCACAAAAAGGCCGGGCGCATCGTGCACACGCGTGAATACCGCTGAGAGTGCCTGAGACGGTTTGCCGTCGCGGGTGTGAATTTATGACAAACGCAGCTTCGGGCTATCTCGCCGCTAGGCACTCAAAGGGAAAAATGCCCCTCTGTGGGAATTCGCGATCGTGTTGTGAATTCGTGAACGTTTTCGGACAGCAGAGGATCTCCAGCGCTGCGGAACTGCGACATGCGTTTCTACTGCTATGCCACGTAAAACATGCCAGGCGGCAACGCGCTTCAGCCGTGCCGGCTCGTAGATTCGCAAAACGGGCACGGGACTAACTTGTACTCGCAGACTGTAGATTCAGGCTCAGGTAAAAGCATGCAACGCAGAAAGGCAAGCGAGCAACACGGGGGCAATTCACAGATAAAACAAGCACAACGGCGCGACTTCGCACATACATCAGAGTGGCGTGCCGGCACTCTGGGGATCCGAACCAGACTCTTACAAACTGCTAGTGACAAAGCTCTCATGTGGATTCGAAGTATACGTATGCAAATATCACATTTAATACTAGGCCACAAGAGGCAAATATCACTATACCGCAGAATGGTTTTGAAAGGTTCGGATCTAACTTTTCGAAAGCAGAGCTAGCTAAATACTCAAGCGAGCATAGTGAAAGTCCGTGAATGCCATTGTCGTTTCGGATGCCCTGTGACCATTGGTTCCCAGTGACAGCGGCGTTTGGTGTCAACGCGCGCTTGCGTTTGCCCTGTCATGCATTGCCGAGACGTCATGTGTGGTCGTGTCGTGATGTCACTTCGCGTGATGTCGTGCTCGACGCTCTGCGGTTCTCGCGGATCGGCACGGGCTGGTCGCGGCGACGTCGATGTAGCGCTTGGCGAGGCGTCGTGCATGATTTAAACTGGGAGGGCGATCTGAGCAGGAGGGTGAACGTGATATGCTCCGGGCGCTCGAGCGGACAATGAACTGGGGTAGGACCGTGACTGAGGGGGGAATGACAATTACTGAAAAAAAAGGGGGTCATGGCTGGGGCGTTTGCTGTCGGCTGAGACGGGCGCGATGGGGGCAACTGCGGTGGGGTCTGACATGGGCTGCGGTAGCGTGACTGAATATGGGGGGTGTGACAGGCCTTTCAGGGGTGCCCGAGGGACCCCTTCTAAGCGTGTTCATAGTTGTGACAGCTGTCGCGATTATGAACGAGGGGCGGCAATGTAAGGGCTGGCGGGGCGTTGGGGTATTGCTGGGTGCTGAAATGGCGGTGTATCTCTGCTGTGGTTGAGAGTGGGGTGTTGTGAGGGATTTTGGGTTTGAGATGTGGGTGTGGCATTGGAGGGCAAGTTTTTTAAATATATTCCCCCCCCCCAGCTGGTGGCGTATGGATAGGGAGACATCAGCTGGCAAGACACGAAGTGGGTGTGGCGTGGTGATATGAACGTGATTGTTGATGCTGACGTGTGATTGCGGCCGCGGGTGCAGGCGCGTTGATCTCGTCGTTGATGTCGGTGGCTGAGCGGCTGCGGCTGCATTGATCTCGTCGTTGATGTCAGTGGCTGAGCGGCTGCGGCTGCGGGCGCGTTGATCTC
>LGRX02004340.1:0-10116 GCA_001247695.2 Cymbomonas tetramitiformis
GCGTTGACGAAGAAGAAGTCCTGCGACGATGGAGATCAGGAAGGGGCCACCATCACCACCGTGCCAGAAGAACTACGACTGATCATCAGGGACCGGGTGGAGGGGTCAGCGCAAGGAGTTCTAAATCAAAAAGTGTTGGCCAACCAGATGCAGAGTCCGGACGACTTAGTGGCCACGCTTGCGCGAGCGTGTGTTACTGACGCTCACCTGAGTATCTTACCCAATATGCTGTCGCGAGCTCGTCAAGCCTCTGGCAAGAACGCTGGAAGAAACGCCGCCACCTTCCATCACTCACTCATGGAGTCCTTCGACATGTTGGAAATGCTGCATAACCATGGGGTGACGGGACCAGTAAGTAGAGCGGCACTACCGGGAATATTCCTAAGTGGACTGACACCAGAACTGCATGCCAGAGTCCACAAGGAATTAGTTGGAAAGGTGGATTTCAACCAGAGCTCTGGGAAGGTTGGATGGGAGGCAGAGCTACTGCGCAGATATGTGGAGCAAGCTACGATGGAGGAGCGCAAGGATCCTGCGCATCTGAAGACTGCCCGCGATCAATCCCCCTTCCCTGTAGCTCCTTTGGCAGAATTCTGGGAGGAAGAAGCATCTCCCAAGGAACAATGCTACGCCATGCCCACGACCACGACTCCAACGGAAGTGGAAGGCCGGCAGCTGCCAGGATCGTCAACCTACTCTGGCTGTCGAAAATGCAAGTCCAAGGAGCATCTGGCTCGCGACTGCCCACAATCATCAACACCAGCCCCAGCAGAAAGCAGCCTGGGTCAAATGTATCTGGGAGGAGGCCTTCGAGACCTTCAAGAACGCGGGAATAGATACTGGATCTGGCGGGATAGTGGCGCAGCAGCTGGCACTGGTAGCCCCGGAGCACATGGATTTTGCCGAGGGAGAGTCGACGGGGGCCGGTGCCTCTCCCGGACAACGCGGATAGGCCCCCAGGCCCGCGAAATAAGTACTCCGCATCTCGCTATGGCCAACAGGAGGGAGGCCGACTCTGGAAAGGAACCAGAGAGAGGCAGGCAAAGTCAGATAGACCTACCGGTGGATCACTCACTTCAGAGAGGATCATCGGATGAGGCACGGACCAGGACCAGCGCAGCGAGCGGTGGAGAAAATGAGGCGGGCATTACGCTGGCTGAGGAGGTCACGGCCAATCACAGTGGTAGCACCAGGGAGAACTGAGCCAAACGCTGCGCCAGCACAGGCATCCCAACCAACAGAGGTTCAGATCAGATTTCCTCTGTTCGGCAAAGGGAGTCAAGGAGCCCCTAGCACAAAGGGGGTGTACCAGCGCGCGTTGCAGCCCCCAGGAGTCAGAAGAGTGCGCTTTAGAGAGGAAGCAGCCCCGCGCCAGCTGGTCGGGAGAGCTCTGCGCCGACAACTGGATCGCGCTAAGCAGCCAGTGCTATCACACGCCCAGCAACGGTTACGCGACGGACACCTGTCAGCAGCCTGGAAAGCAGCACAGACAGTAGTAACGCGCAGAAGGAGGGAAGTGGAAGTGCACGGGCACAGAGTCAGAAGTGCATTGGCGCAGATTCGGGAGCGTGTTGACCAGCTGAGGAAGATCACCCGAGCGCATCAGGAAGCAGAGGCAGCTCGACCTGCGCCATGGCCTGGTGATTCAGAACCAGAAGATCAGGTCACCAGGCAGGCTCGCTGGCAAGCCAAGATAGCAGAGGCCGGCACGTACCATCTGCCGGAGGACAATTCAGATGAGGAGCTGAATCCGCCTGAGAAAGAGCCAGGACTGCACAAACTGGCCAGCATCAGACCAGAGATAGGGGTGGACGCAGGGTCTGGACGCTGGGGAGAATGGTTGGATGCAGATGTACTAGCTGCTATGGACGCGAAGGGGCCCACTCTGCTGATTTTCTGGGCTTGGGTAGGCAGAGTACGAGTAAAAGTCTTGGTGGACTCTGGAGCTTCTTCTAGCTTTACTTCTGTGGAGGCCGCCAAGAAGTTTAAACTCCAGCCCAAGAAACACGAGACGCCGATGAAGGTGCAGGTGGCAGATGGCACCGTGTACGACGCCAACTCTTGCGTCCGTCCGAAGCTCACAGCCGAGACACGTAAGGGCAGTTATGCCAAACAGGTTACACTGCGTGTCATGCCATTAGCACTCGGAGTGGACATAGTGCTGGGCGGAGACTGGCTACGAGCACAGAAGAAGGTCACATTTGACTACGCCCAGTATGGTAGCGTGAAGTTCGGACATGGGTCGCAGAAAGTAGTCATCGCGGGTTGCAACCCTGGGTCGTCATCTACAGGGTCTGGGCAGGTCATGGGACTGGTAGAGGCACAGCTTATCAGTACTAAGCAAGCCAGGAAGGACCTGCGAGCTTTGAAGAATAGCGGCGAGGAGGCGTACCTGATGTACCTGGCTCCAGATGGCACATTTAAAATGGAGGCCACCGACGACCCCAACTCTCCCTTAGAGGCCTCTGCAGCCTTATCAGAGTCATCTTCATCATCATCATCGGAGGCAGAGGGTGACAACGCTAGGCAAAGGGGGGGGGAAGTTACCTCTGACGAGGAAGGCTGCAACAGCGACAGTACAGTAGCAAGCGTAGCCACCCTAATCTCCGACAGCAGTTCGTCTGAATCTGAACAAGATGCAACAGAGCAGGAGGACTGGGCACAGGAGCAGGTGTGTGCTCTGCGACCGGTGACGTGCCCCACATCAGCGCAACCCGCTGTGCGAGATTGGGGACCTTACCCCACAAGGGCCAGATGGGAGGCGTTCCAGATGCTTCCACGAGAGCGCAGGGAGCAGGCTGCACAGCATCACGCGGAGGAATTGGAACCTGAGTGGGAAGAGGAGGCATACTGTTTGTGGAAAACAGGGCAGGCACTGCGTCTGCAGCAGGAGCAGCGGAGGGGCAGAGGGGTGAACCACAGGAGATCGCGCAGAGTTAGCGAGCCAGTACTGGCAGCACCTATAGAAGCTGAGACAGGGCAAAGCAAAGATGGGCATAGCTGTTTCAGGAAGGAGGCACCAGCTGCTGCGGCGACACCCAGTGATGAGCAGAACAGCGGCGCGGACAGCAAGGTCAAGCAGCACAAAGGTGAGACCAAGGAGGCCAAGCCGGATGAGGAGGACGCAGAGGTACCACAATGGATCCTGGACGAGCTGGTGAAGCTGAAGCAGCGGTACCAGGACGTGGTAGGGATGGAACTACCCAAGGGCGTGGTGGATCGAGAGCACAAATCGCCGCTGGTATTGGACCCTGAGTACAAGGAGGGAGCTCGGCATAAACGATGCTACAAACTATCCATGGAGGAAATGAAGCAGCTGCGTGTACAGTTAGACGAGCTTCTGGAAAAAGGGTACATCCGCCCCTCTTCCTCGCCATGGGGCAGTCCGGTGTTGATGGTGCCCAAGCCTTCGAACCCGAAGGAACTAAGGCTGGTAATTGACTACAGACAGATCAATGAGATCACTGTAAAAGACCGTTACCCCTTACCGGACGTGCAGGCTCTTATCGATGACATGCAAGGAGCAACCATCTTTTCCACCGCTGATGCATTGTGGGGATTTTGGCAAGTTCCTATGGAGGAAGAAGCAGTGGAGAAGACCGCCATGACCACGCCGTTTGGAGCTTATGAGTGGTTGGTCATGCCAATGGGGCTGTCCAATAGTCCTTCGTGCTGGCAGCGAATGATGCAGAAGTACTTGGGCCACCTACCGTTCGTCAGAGTTTTTGTGGATGACATCATGATCTTCTCACGCAACCCCGAGGAGCACCTGGACCACCTGCGGCAGGTTTTGGAGGTATGTCGACAGAATAAGGTCAAGCTGAAGGAGTCCAAGCTACGATGCTTTAAACGCTCAGTACGTTTCCTGGGACATGTCATTGACCGCACAGGCTGCCGACCACAGCAAGACAAGATAGCATCCATACGGGACTGGCCGCGACTGGAGACGGTGAAGCACGTGCGACAGTTCTTGGGCTTGGCTGGGTTTTATCGACGGTACATACAGGGTTTCGCTGACTTAGCGCACCCTTTGACCAAGCTAACTAAGAACCTAGTGCCATGGGAATGGGGACCGGAGCAGGAACACGCCTTTGAACGCCTCAAGACCGCTCTCACCACTGCACCGACCTTGATCTTGCCCGATCAGGAAGCAGCTCATCGCGGCACCAGCCCCTTTGTTGTGCAGACTGATGCGAGTGCAGTGGCATTAGCTGGCGTGCTGATGCAGGATCTAGGCAAGGGCCTGCAACCCATAGCCTTCGAGAGTAAGCAATTCTCTTCAGCCGAGCAGAACTACCACGCAGGTGAGCGAGAGCTAGCTGCGATTCACCACTGCACCACACAGACGTGGAGACATTACTTGATCTTCACGGAGTTCAGGCTGATGGGGGATCATGCTCCACTGAAGTGGTTATTTGCACCTGGACGTGAGCTCAGCCGACGCCAGGCCAGGTGGTATGAAGATCTGGTGGAGGTAGGAGTGCACGCAATGGAGCACGTGCCAGGACGCACACTGGTGGTACCAGACGCTGCTTCACGGCGACCGGACTATGTGCAGGCGACGGCGCGAGAAGGGCTTAAGGAAGCTGGGTATGTGGATCCGAGCACTGACCAGCCGGTATCTGCAGAGGAGGGTAGAAGAGCAGCGGGAGCTAAAGGGAAATCAGAAGAAGAGGAGAACGTGGTGGCTGGCCTGAAGAAGGTTGCAGAAGAGGAAGACCCCACTTCACCCCTGGACTTAGAGCTCAGCTCGTCGTACGAGGAGGAAGGTGAGTACCCACCGGTCAGTGAGCCCAAAGTAACCGGTAAGCTAACTCAGCTGAACGGTCTCTGGTGGGCAGAAACACCGGACTTATGGCTGGGCGCTATGGTCACAGTGGAGAGGATGGCCGCGCTACCAGCAATGGCAGGAGTCCAGACACGAGCCCAGAATGAGCAGCGACCAGCAGAGAAGCAGCAGCCAGCAGCGGTACAGTAGCAGCCTACACCAAGGATGCAACCTGGGGAAACCCTGGTAGACAATCAGGACTGGAAGCTGATTCCGTCCGAGTTTAGTCGACTGCAAGCCACGTACGCGAAAGTGTTGGGTGGACGGTTCCAGGTGGACGCATGCTGCGACCTCATGGGGCAGAACCGGCAGGTGGACACGTTCTGGACAGATTGCCTGAAGGAACAGTGGAGGGGTCGCGTGGTGTGGTGTAACCCACCCTTCTCGGATTCCAAGGTGAGCATTGCAGACATCCTAAGGCACTATGCTTCAGAGGCCCGACACGCCCCCCAGAGCACAGCCGCGCTGTTCCTGTTGCCTGACTTCCCGCAGGCTGACTGGCGGCCCTTGCTGCGAGAGTATGGAATGGAGATTGCAGAGACCATACCCCGAGTGAACGAGCAAGGGGAGCCCAACCGGATGTTCGTCTCTCCTGGCGAAGAAAGGGGACACCGTACAGCCTTGCAGGAGTTGCCCATTCCATGGCCCGTCTTGGTAGTGTTGGCTAAGCCGCAGCGAAAGCACTTCGAAGAGATCACAGCTCCAAGGGAAAGACCCTCAGCATCACCAGCAGTGACTCTCAAGGGTGCAGCAGCCAAGATCAGGGACCAGGCAGGTGTGGTGGAACCAGGCATGTTTCTGCGTGCCTTACGAGCAGAACACAGGCGCAGTGAGTACCTTTCAGCCCTGAAGCAGGAACTACTGGCCACTCAGCATCACCGCACCGAGCATTTTCGACTGGTGAGTAACATCATCTGGAGAGTGGCGGAAGGGCGCTATCAGGTGGTCTTAGCTCCCGACTCCCCTCTGAGAGAGCTGGTCTTGAGGGAGGCTCATGAAGCACCTGCAGCAGGTCACACAGGGAGGGACAAGACCTTGGACAGAGTCAGACGACGATTCTGGTGGCCGCGAATGGACCTGGACGTAGCTGAATGGGTGAAGACTTGTGTAACCTGCCAGCAAACCCAGCCGCGCCAAGGATACCCAGCAGGCCTGTTACAGCCTCACTCTGTGCCTAGTCGATTGTGGGAAGTGGTGAGTATAGACTTTGTTACTGGGCTCCCCACGACAGAGAGAGGTGTGAATGCCTTCGCCACCTTTACTTGTAAACTGAGTAAGATGGTGCACGTGGTTCCAATGGCGTATAACGATAGCTCAGCGGAGGTGGTGACCAGAATGTTCATGGATGCAGTGTGGCGACTGCACGGAGCCCCGATGAAGATTGTGTGCGACCGGGACCCGCGCTTTCGAGACGCTCTGACTCAGGAGTTCATGCGACTGATGGGTGTGAAGGTAGCCAGCACCACCCCTTATCACCCGCAGAGTGATGGCCAGGCTGAGCGCAGTAACCACACTGTGGATCGCATGCTGCGTTGTTACGTGGCAGAGAACCAGGAGGATTGGGACCTGTGGGTGGCTCCAGTGGAGTACGCCATCAACGACTCCAAGTCGGCAGTGACAGGGTTCTCACCGTTCGAACTGGTGTACGGACATGCGCCAGCGACTCAGCTGGACCTCTTCATGGACGCAGCTCTGGAGGGAGGCGCAAAGAGGAGGAAGGGAGGTCGCACAGCAGCGGACAAGCAGGGTACCGCTCACCAGTTGGCCAAGCAGTTCGCGCAGCAGCTGCAGGCGGCACGAGAAGGTTTGCAACTGGCTCAGCAGCGTATGATAGAGCAGTTCGATGCACGGCACCGTCTCCAACAGTATAAGGTGAATGATCAGGTGTGGGTGGACGGATGGACAGCACTTGACGTTGCCCGGTGACAGGGGCTTGAAACCCAAGCTGCGCAAATTGCGGCACGGACCTCTGCGAGTAGTAGAGTGTTTGTACAGCGATCGACAGCAAGAACTGCCAGTACAGGACCGAGGAGCCCCGTCAGCATACAGACTGGAGTTGCCCGTACACTGGAAGGTACATGACACTTTCACTGCAGACAGGCTCAGCCCAGTACAGTCAGGCGCAGATCACTTTGTTAGCAGACGGGAGGATATGGCACCACCGCCAGTAATGGTAGAAGGGCAGAAGAAGCGCGAGGTGGAGCGCATCATTCGCACACGCTTCAGAAAGCTAGACGGGAAAACTGGCGGGTCAGTACAGGAGTGGTTGACCAAGTGAAAGGGATTACCACACAGTCACAGCCAGTGGCGGACCCGAGAAGACCATCCTGGAGGGCAAGGGAGGCAGGCTGGAACCTCTGAGAGCCTTTGAGGCCGATGAGGAGAAGCAGAGGAGGGCTCCAGAAAAGAGGCGTAGGGAGACGCACGGCCAGCAGCAGGAGCAGAGGGCTCAGCTCATGGCAATGAGAGCCCCCACTCCGAAGGTTTACAGTAAGGGTGCCAGTCAGGTCTATCAGCCGCATCTCACAACGGTGCAACATCCTGTGAGGATCCTCGTCCTCTTCTGTGGGACTGGGTCTGTAGAGCAACAGTTCCAACGACAGTTCGACGGCTGCGAAGTGGTGACAGTGGATATTCTTCCCAAGTGGCAAGCAACATGCACCGAGGACATTCTCCACTGGAACTACAAGCTGTACCCCCGACACCACTTCGACGTGATCTGGGCGAGCCCACCATGTAAGGAGTACAGCAAGGCCAAGACTATAGGAGTACCAGATCTGGAACTGGCTGATCGACGAGTGAAACGTACCCGGCAGATCATCGAGTACTACGATCCAGCATACTACTTCATTGAGAACCCAGCTGGGGATGCTCTGCGAGGGCTGCACACGCGATCTGTGATGAAGGGGTTACCCGATCCTCACCCCGTCTCCTACTGTAGGTATGGGACACCTTACATGAAACCTACACATATCTGGACGAACGCCGTGCTACCCGTACCCCTGCTGCAGTGTACTCAAGCAACGCCATGTCCCGCGAGAGCTGTGCTGGGAAAGCACGAGAACACATCGCAAGAAGGAGTTTCAGCGTCCAGAACACGAGGCATGGGGTCAGCGCAAGCAGTATACGCGATTCCCCGCACCTTGTTGCACCATCTGTTCTGTGGACTGAAGTTGGGCAAGCGCATGAGCGAGGAAAGTGCAGCAGCTATCATGGACCTCATCGCCACCCTGACAGCGCAGACGGACGAGATCTCGATGCAGGAACAAGATACTGGGGTCTAAAACCCTCAGGGCGCAAAGCAGCGCAAGACCCGCAAAGCGAGAGGAGTACCAGGGCGACAGAACCGTTTAAGCGTTGGCAGCGTAATTCGGGGACGGAACCTCGGGAAACCTCCAGCGCGGAAGGGGACTCAGACCCAAGGACTGAGGGGCACGGGACCCAAGAACCCGAGGCTTAGAAGCCAGGGGGACTCAGACCCAAGGACTGAGGGGCACGGGACCCGAGAACCCGAGGCTTAGAAGCCAGCATCACTGTGCATGTTTGTTGATCCCCAGACAATGTAAATACAGGCGAACACTAACGCTAGCGAGGACGTAAGCGCGCGCCTAAAAGGGGGGGAGAGTTGTGCTAGGGTAAGTCACGAGACAGAATGACGGCGCGTCAGAGCTACGAGTGACGGGTACTATGACAGTCACCAGTGACAGGCATTTATGTGACCAGATGACAATAGGGTCTGACAGAAATGACTGACAGAAATGCCTGACCCGAAAGTGAGTTTTGGTGGGAAAACCAGCAGTCAGAGAAATTGGAGGGAAAGCCGGTAGACCTCCAATATTGCCGAGTCAGCACAGTTATAATTATTCAGAGTGATATGGAGTGGCTCGGAATATAGTGATGATATAACTGGGCTAGTCGGCAGATTCTATGATGTGACAGATCGAGTTCTCATGAAGTATGATGGGACCTGACAGGAGTCGACATCGAGTTATGTTCGAAAGTTCGAGATCGGAAACCATGGCATAAAGCAGCCGAGCAGGCTGAATGAAACAGTTTTGAATTTGTTACTGTGAACAGCCACACCTGGCTGTTGTAACTCCGACATTTAAGAAAGATCCGATTCACATATATGTATCATGCTTACAGCAATATATATCTCTTTGTAGGATTGAACTAGGTTCCCTGCATTGTGTAAGTAGTCTTAGAAGCTCTTAGAGAGCACCCCCGAACACCTCTTTCTCGGGAATTGCCGCGCTTCGGCCGGTGCAAGCTGCTTGTGCTCACGCACGAGTGGTGAATTTCTGGATCGGCGGGTGCTGGTTGCCGCGAGTAGCGTAAAGCACTTCCAATTACTTAGATTGCACGCATAGCACGCATAATAATGTATTCGGATGGAGAGGAATTCCAAAGTCGGTCGGGTCGTCGTGGGAGGGGTCGGGCCGGCGCCGCCCCCGGCTCGGCCGGAGGGTCCGGTCAGTCAGGATCTCGCGCTGCGGGTCTGTCAGTCGGCCAGGGCTCTTCGGAGTTCTGGGGCGCGGCTGGCAGGTCGGACGGCCGGGATTGGCGCTCCGGTGAAAGGGGGGGAGTGCGGCGTGCACTCGCACGCCAATACGGCGGTGGAGCCCCCGAGGCTACACCGGTGCATACGCCTCTGAGGACCCCCCCGGGGTTGTCGGGTGAGCCCCCCAGGGCCTCACTACCGGGAACCCCCTCACCAGCGAGAGTCAGTGGGGCCGAGCCGGTGTCCGAGCTCGCATTGAGCTCTACACTACGGCAACCGGCGCGCCGGAAGCGTGCGTCGTCCGGAGCTCCGGCACCGGCGGGGAGCGCCAGCTCAGAGTCGGACTCGGACCGCTCGGCTTAGCACCAAAAAGGGAGGGGCTGGCCAGCCGTGCCGTCGTTGCCGTGTTTCCCCGCAACGCTCTGGGGGTGGGAAATCACGGGAGAGCGAAGTGCTGCGCCTCACCTGAGAATTCCCACTGGACTTCGGAAAAGAATGGTGCCTTAAGCCTGTGATTTTGGGAGTGTTTCTTTTACTCTGGGCATTGGAAGCCATTTCTTTTCCTGTTCTTATGCCTCCAACTACAACTTGTTTTTTCTGGAATTCTCTGTTTTGCGCTATTTCCTCAGGAGTTGTATTCCCATATCTGAGTTGCTCCCTGATTATGGCTACCGCTCCCCTGTTGTTTATCTTCTCATTTCTGGTAAATTTCCCGAAGCCATGGTGGTACTTGATATTGGAGGTGATCATGCTGTTTATGATGTCTCTCTCTAGCTGATGCTCTCCC